>RCWM02000066.1:600000-845000 GCA_003667255.2 Euschistus heros | reverse complement strand
AGATGTCTCGCACTTTTTCAAGCACTCGATTCAACCCATGAGCAACGCATGTGACGTGAAACATATTTGTATAAAATGTTTTCAGAGCACGATCAGTTGCCATCATGTAGGGAGCTGCATCTGTCACTAATAGCAGAACTTTGTTCTGGTATTCAGTATTTTTAAAAAAATCCATTAGACTGTCGTTAATGAAACGTGAGACCGTTTCATGGTTTGTATTCAAAATTACTTTACATGAAATCAACGATGGTGTCGGTTCGATCTCCGGATGAAGAACTCCGATTAATAGATTACAAATGTAAAGGCCTCATTCGTCGGTAGTTTCATCGACCATAGCGTATATGTTGTGGTCTCCAATTTTCATAATTGTCGAGTTAAAAACAACTTCTAAATAGCTTTTTCTCAGACTACTTTCGTCCGGTATGATTTTCTGAGTGTAAGTTGATAAAAATGTTCGGGAAGAAGGTGACTGTAGTTTGAATAAAGGAATATTAGCCCCTACTAATGCTTGACACAAGTCAACGTAGAACACATTCTTACTACAGGATGCTTGGAAGGAATTTACGACACTTTGTTGCACAGGTTTTTTTTTTTTTCTTAAGTTCAAGCTGTCGTTTATGGGAATCTAGAACAAAAATTAATTTGATTACAACCGTTTCAAGAAAGTTGATTTTTAGTTTAATTCTAGTCCACCATGAGTAAATTTCGAGAGAATAATAGAACAAAGTTGATTGATTCTTGCTAAAATCATTTTTTATAAATTAATAATACAACTTACCTGATTTGCAATGTGCGTCTATTTGCGATTTCCTATCGTGGCCTATTGTTTTCACACAGCAAGAACAAAACACCTCGTTCCCATCAATTCTCAGTTCTGGATATTCATTTGTCCATTGCTTCAATTTTCTAGAAACACTTGCGGCCGTTTTTGGCATTTTCAAAGTTGATTCTTTGAAATCTTGTCAACAACTGACTCTTTGTGCTAAATCAGAAGTGGGGAATACAATGGGAAGCGGGAAGTATACTTTTCTTAGGAAACGACTTAGCTCTAGGAAGTACCTCGATCCTGTTTACCTAAATCCTCAAAGCTCCTAATTCAATAAGATCATTTAAAAGTAGTAGGTCACAAATACAGTTGTTTTAAGCGACTTTATACTTTCAATTTAAAACTAATTAACCTATTTAATATAAATAAATGTTATAAATGTTGCCTAATAATCGTAAGTAGAATTTTCAAAGAATAAATGGTCAAGTGAATAAAATTTGGTTCAATTGTGCAATTTCGTGCAGTAAAACCCGAATTCGTGCAATTAAACTCAAAAAGTCAAATTTGAGCAATTTCGTGCAAAATAAAATTTGAGAATAAGAATCCTTAGGTTATAAATGAGATAACTACCTGGGTTAGAGAGCGCTAAATCAAAGCGAACTAAATGTTCAATAACACAGAAATCCGGTCTCTAGTCATAACTGTTAATGAATCAGATGTTAGGTGGGATCAGCCCGAAAAAATTTTAGGCAATGAAATTATCGAACATATTTTATTTGTAAACGTTTCGGAAAAATCATTGATGGTTATCATCGAGTCTTAAACAAAGAATGGTTTACTAAAGTAATTCAAACGAGAGATAAGGAAAAAAAAAGAAAAAGTATATAAATAAATAAATTTTTAAGAAATAATAGTATTAATAAACGATTTGAAAAAAAATGTAGATACATTATGGAAAAATAAAGAAAATTTTAATAAAATGAAATATGATAGGGTTAATAAACAATCATCTTTTTTTATTTTGTTTATTTTAGTAAAGCTTCCAGGAAAGCCCCTACACAGGTAATTAGTTGTCAAATTTTTAGTCATGATTAAATTTTGCCCAACACATAAGCCCATGAAAGCGACCTCGATAACTTTTAAATTCAATAGAATAGAAGGAAAACATTATTCTGGGACAATGTCCCTTAAATAAAAATACATAATATTTATAGATGCATGGGAACTGAAAAAATGTGATAAAAAAAAAAAAAAAAAATAGAAAATCAAAAATTATTTATAGAAAAATGAAACACTATCATCAGTTTTTAATATAATATGAACTATGTTCTATTCTTCTTGACTTCCATTTTTTTTGAGTTTTTATCAATTAATTGAGTTTGCTATAATTAATTACAATTAATTTATCATAATTACGTAATTCATAATACGTCAGAAAATAAGGGATCGTATCATATCCTAATAATTTTGTTGTAGTTTTATTATATATCAACTTTGTGTAAAGTAGAACGTAAAGTCTTCATTAAGTAAATCTAATGCTATTAGCTCACTTTTGATTGATAATATTTTTTAATACGTTACGTTTAAATAGTATTCTTAACATATGTATATATACTACTTTTTGAATTAAAAGTAGTAAAAAAAAAAAAAAAAAAAAAAAAAATGCTTTACAGAAAGTTCTAAAATAATACTTATTGGTCATTATTTTGAAAGTACTTTACTATTTTTGAAATGCATGTTAGAATATATCATAAAATAGAAAAATTAAAATTAAACAACTTAAATTTAGGAGTAGTACAGAGAAAACTAGATGCAAAACGGTTCTATCTACTTTTATCATTTATAAATGATTTTATGCTTTCTTATTGACCTTTTTTAAAATAAAAAAAAATTATTATGCGTGGTTACCCTATTATTTTAATTTTTGTCTAAACTTTTTATCAATTTTTTTTTTAAATAATATAAATTGGATGAATATACATTTAGTAATTTATTAAATTTAAATTTATTTATTTATTTTTTTATTAAAATTCAATCCGATGCTTAGTCAGAGCTGCCGAGAATCAAAGACGTGTTTGTAATAATCAAGCATCCATCAAAATATGTAATTTGTATTTTATTGTTCAGAATTAATTTTAATAAAAATATTTATTGAAACACTCCATTTTTTATTTCTTTGTGTTGATAAAAATCTTAATGTTTTAATATTTTTAAATAAATGTTTTTAAATATATTTATAGACTTGTTTATTCCAATTTTTCTACCCTTCCAATTTAATTAGTTGGTCTTTTAAAGCATCACCCTTGAGAGAACATTTTCCTCATCTAAAAATAGTATTAATCAATACCATTGCTGGATGAAAAACAAAAAAATTATTATTTTATAAACATATAATTAGTTAGTAAGATTACGGGTATTCTTTATTATTGCATAATGTTTATTCCTTATTTTATATGAATATGTATTTTAAATTTCATTATTAATACTCTGCTGATAAGCCTCATTTATTCACTGAAAGCCTACGAAATGGCTAAAAATATCAGTTGAAGTGTTGTTTTGAAAGTTTAAATTCATTGAATTTATGATCAGATGTGCTTTATGTAAAAGTGCTTCGATATCTTTCTCGGATTATCAGTTTTTGTTGCGAAATATGTATTACTGCATTATCGTAACATATGTGGGCTAAAGATATTATTGATGCAATATGGTTCTTTTAATGTTGATTTTCCAAAGGTGGCCAGAGAGGGCATTGTATAGACGAATATTTGTTGGCCCTTAACTAAAAATGTATTTAAAAATATATTATGTTAATAAGATAGTAAATAGTAATTAACATCGGTTACTTATCATATCAGAAACCTTATTTCTGTGTATGAAAACCAATTATCATCTGCTTAAGTTACTCTCTTTCTAAAGACGGTGATGTACATTTCCTTTATATTCAGTAATCAAACATTCTAAATAGTTTGCTACAGAACTTAATCATAACTTGTTATATCTAATATTAATTTATTGATTATCTATTTTACGACCAAATCGTTAATCGAGGCAGTGATGTTCCCAACTGTCGTTACATAGGGCAAAGGGTCACAGTTTCAATGAAACACAATTAATTCATGACAAACATTCAATTACGCATCGATAATTGATTGAATTAAGATCAACCGGCAATGTTTTCATTAGAAATTACAATTTAATTAACTTGATTAATTACAAAATGTTTAGTCCTTTTGTAATAGTATTCAGAAAAGTAATATTAAAAAAATAATTATTCCAGGTATTGAATAAAACCATGAGAATATATATACTTATTATTTGAGTATTATCGGGCTTATGAATTTGAAGTTTCCGTATAATTCACAACAGATCATTTGTGTTTGTATGTCCAGCTGGTCTGCAATGATAATACTTAAAGACAGTCATAAGTAATAACGGAGTACTGAATAGAATATCCTGGGACAACCTTAGAAGTCAACCAGGTCTACTACCCAATCTTTTAGGGCATATCGGGGCACATAGATATTGGCAGAGAAACAAAAATGCACATATACAAGTTTGTGTGCCACCCTACCTTCATTTATGGTAGTGAACCAGCGTTTAATACTATAAATGATTATGGTACATACCGAGTGGTAATTCTAGATAAGCAAGCCAGTCATGTTCCCGGTGTAGAAATAAAATTCCTGCGGAGTCTTATTGGAAGGACCAAAAGAGATTTTGTTAGTTGTTATTGGAAATAATGGAGTTAAAGACCTCCCTCGAAAATCGACAGATAAAATGGTTTGGTCATGTCTGTTGAATGGAGGAAAAAAAAGAACCGCGGAAGGCAGTTTTCATTACATTCAGTATTTCCTATATGGAACACATACAGAGAATTGGAAAGAATAGAGACTAAACCCCTTAAGAAATGAGGCAGCTAAGCAGGGACCGATAGCCATCATATACGTTGGGTAGAGTTCCTTCGACGCTGGAAATGGCGGAAGACGTAGACAAAGAAGAAGAAGAGAATAGTCTATTATTCAATATTTCAAATTATCAGTATTAATCAGGTTATTTATATTAACTCAATGTTTTGTTTTAAGGGTCTAATATATATTTCCAGGTTTTTTATTTTATTTATTTTCTTTTTTTCGATTCAGAACAGAAAAACATATCACCCAAAGGCCTTACGGAGAAAACCATGAAAGTATTTCCATTTATCTATTATTGTACACTTACACGATAATAGCTGGCCATACACGGACGGGTTTCGTTGAAGGATCTGATTTGGCAGACCTGGTTTGAGGAATCTTTTTTTTTTTTTTTTTTTTTTTTTTTTTTTTTTTTTTTTTTTTTTTTTTTTTTTTTTTTTTTTTTTTTTTTTTTTTTTTTTTTTTCCCCTGCCAAGCCTTTTCAGGCATACGGGGTTTTTGGCGGCAGCGGGTTTGACATATGGGATTTATGTATGCCGCTGCCGCCAATTAAAATCTTTATTTACAATTTTACAATATTGTCTGAGGGCATCGTTTATTTTATGGGCACAATTCTGTGGTGCGGCCTGGCATTTGCTTTCAGACCGCACCTTCTTACTTTTCCTGCGGTGCGGCCCGGCCATGCATAGCACGCCTTAGCGACCGCACCTTATCTCCTGTGGTGCGGCCCGGCAATGCTTTGCACGCCTTAGCGACCGCACCTTATCTCCTGTGGTGCGGCCCGGCAATGCTTTGCACGCCTTAGCGACCGCACCTTGTTTTCCGGACGGTAGCCCGGTCCAGCCCTCCTGGTCTGCCGCATCCGTCCGGTCCACTCCAGTTCTCCCGAGGACTGCCTCCGTCCGGTCTGCCTGGTCCAGCCCTCCTGGTCCACTGCATCCGTCCGGTCCTGCACGTCCTCACAGTCTCTATCCATCGTCCTCTTCATCCTGCTCCTCCGGTGGCTCGCCGACAGCGGGGATGGGCCTACCCAAGGTGAAATGTGTAGGACCCACCACTTCCTTCCACCCATAGACAAATTCCCTGAAATATGGGTAATAGTCCTCCTCTACTAGTCGGGGGAAGTCCGCTTCGACGAGGGCGAAGATTCCTGTTTTTCTCGACAACCTGGCACGGTGTCCTTCCATCTCGGTGCAGGACAACAGAACATGTTCTGCTGTCTCTGGGACTCCACAAGTCGGGCACCGGGGGTCGATGTCCTTTCCATGTTCATGTAGTTTTCCCCGGAACCCGCCGTGTCCTGTTAGCATCTGCGAGACCCAGTAGTCCGGGAGGACCCATTTCGCTTCTAGTCTTCTTTGGACGGTGGGGAAAAACTTCCTTAATGTGGCTCCTTTCTCACTTGCCCACCCACCGCCCATTCCATTCCTCTATGGAGTCCTCCCGCAGTATCTTCTTCCAAAGATTTGGGGTCTCGCCGACACGCTGTCGGAGTCCCTCCGGAAGCGCCTCCAGCCCCTGCCTCTTAACTTCATACTTTATGCTGTCTTCTCTCAGGACGAGGTCCAGGGGCATCGCTCCGGCCAGCACCTGCACCGCCTCATGCGACACCGTTCTATATGCCTTCGTGACACGCACCAGAGCCAGTCGCTGTATGGTGGCCAGTTTTCTTTTCAGTGGTTGTGCGAGGTTTCGGCTCCACGCAGGGGATGCATACCTCAGTATACCCAGGACCACACCTTTATAAATGGTCATCGTTGCTGGGTACCTGAGGCCCCAGAATGCACCCCCTATTCTACTCAGTACATTTAGTGATAGGGTCACCCTATCCTTCAAGTACTCCAGGTGAGGGGTTGCGTCAAACTTCTTCCTGAATCTGACTCCTAGGTATGTAACCTCCTCACCTGCCTTATTCTTTCATTGCCGATGTTCAGGGTGATAGGGTGAGCCCTATCCGTGGAGCCCTTGACGAGTATGGCTTGGGTCTTGGCTGCTGCCATACTCAACTTCTTCCTCGCACACCATTCTTCTACAAAACTGGCGCACCTCTCTGCTTCTGTCTTGATTCTGGCTCTGCTATTTGCGGCCACGATGACTGCCAGGTCGTCGACGTAGGCCGTGGCAAGGAACCCTCTCTCCTGCAGCTCCCCCAACAACTCATCAAAGATTAGCTTCCACAGGGCCGGCCCGAGGACCGAACCCTGCGGACAACCTCTTTCTATAACTCTCTCCACCTCGTAGTAGTTACCTCTTATCTTTACGCTCCTTGTACTCAGGTAACTACTAACGAGGGAGTATAGGTTGCTGGGGGCGTCGAACCTTTGCAATTGCTGGAGCACGCCCGGCCACCACACACTGTCAAAGGCGGAGGAGATGTCAAACAACATAACATCACATACTTCTCCGCCCTTTCCTCCACATCCTGGCGCACTCTCAGCAACGCATCAGTGGTTCCCTTGCCACGGGTCGAGCCGAACTGCCGTGGATGGCTCGCTGCATTCAGAACCGGTCTAAGGCTGGTTACTATCAAGTGCTCCAAGACCTTGCTAACCACTGGGAGGAGGCATATTGGCCTGTAGGCTTTGGCCGTCTCCTTATCTTTACCTCCTCCCTTGTAGAGGAGTCTCAGGTCGGCAACCCTCCATTTGCTTGGAAAGTACCCCTCATCTAAGCATCGATTGAGGATGCTCAGCAGTTCATCCTCAATATACGGGGTACTATTTTTGAGGATTGCCGCGTCTATCCCATCAAGGCCTGGAGCTCTTCCGGTCCTCTGCCTATCCACGGCTAGACGAAGGTCCCACTTATCCCATGGTGGGCATAGTTCGGTACCTGGCGGGTATACCGTGGCTCTTCTTACAAACTCATCTTCCTCGTTATCCTGGGACGGATCATCCCTGGGGTACGTAGAGTTAATGAACATCGTCGCACTTTCCTCCAGGGTGGCTGCCTGGGTCTGCCCTTCTCTTAAAGCCGCCATCATCTGAAGTGGCTTGACCTTGCCCATTGCCACCCTGTATGGTATTCCCCAGGGATTCTTCTCCGATTCCTTGACAATGAACTCGTCCCAGGATATCCTCTTTTGCTTCCTGATTTCGTTTCGGTATACCCGCTGTCTATGCTTGTACTCGTTACGGAGTGCATCTCTCCTGACGTCTTCTCTGCACTCCTGGTACCTACGCCTAGCCCTATATGCTTCTCTTTTCCTCTGTGTTAGGGCTGGCGTCCACCATGGGACCGGACGCGCTCTCACCCTACGGCTCTGGAGGGAAGTACTCGCCGCTTGTCTGATGGCGCCCGTCAGTATCGCCACTCTTTGGTCGATTTCTGACTCACCTTCCATCGGCGCCATTTCTTCCCATTCCTGGTCAACCAGTACTCCCTCCAGTTTACTGGTGTACTCCTCCCAGTTCGCCGTCCGGGTCACAAAGCCCTTCTCCACTTCTTGGGCTTCGCCTTCCTCCTCCGCGACACTGAAGGCTATGACCCGGTGGTCCGAGCTCGTGTCTGACCGTAAGGTCCAGTGCGCTATTCGCCTTGCCATAACTGCCGTGGCGAGTGTCACGTCGATCCAACTCTGGCCCCTCGCTCCTACAAATGTGGGACCAGATGGCTCGTTGACAACGACGAGCTGACACCTCGCCAGGCTCTCCTCCAAGGCTCTTCCTCTTACATCTGTGCGCACCGAACCCCAGGCCGTGCTCCAGGAGTTGGTGTCGGAACAGACTATCGCATTCCTGTACTTAAGTGCGATAGCCTCCACAGCGGATATATGTTCCTCTATGTTCACTGGTCTAGGCGGCATGTACGAGGACACAAGGGCAAATGACATTTTGCCCCATCTGATGTAGCATGCCTTGAGGGATCTGATATCTCGTGCCCCTTAACATTACCCCCGATCCGTCGAAAATTTGCGATGGATCTTCGTGACGGATCGGATCCGACGGATCTAAACTCTTCTGCTCCTTAACAAACCGTTCTAGTTTGTCAGGTTTGAAACCGTCAAGCCACATCCGTCGATAATCTGCCTGTGTGTGGGGCAAATCCGTCGGATCTAGGACCGAAACACTTGAGATCCGTCGGAGAAATCCGTCCGTGTATTGACCGTAGCTACTGTAAAAATAAGCTAGAGACTTCGAGGTACCTCTGATTGACCAAAAGAAGTATAATTTGTAATATCTCATTATCTTCTGGGTTTTTTTTGTTTTGTTTTTCAGATGATTTGAATCTTTTTATTTACACATTTTTAATCAATATCTTGATAGCTTTGAAGTCTTAATTGATGGCAAAACTGTTTAATATGTGAGAATTATTTATTTTTTGTTGGAAATACTGTTTAATCGGCATTCTAATTTTAATTAGAAATAGAAATAGTGTTGTGTCTATAGGGGTTTTAATATTGTCCTACTTTTTTCCGAACCAAAGAACAAATACTGTTAATTGATTTTAAAAATCGCGAAGATTCGCAGTATTTTTTATTCAAAAATAAGATTCATTTTAGCATTTATATATTTAAAAAATAAATAATTTCAAATATGCCTCCTGAATATTGATGATCTAATGACATTATCAGTTGTTGTTTATCAGGTCTTAACGTCTCTGCGTTGTGGAACTTTGTTAGGAAGAATATGTTTTCTCTGAGGTTACCATCTCTAGGGCGGGCGGCTATGCTGAGATTTATTTGTTAGTACCACAACGAAAAAAATAACTAACAGAATCAAGTGTGAATTCCACAATAAAGGAATATTTGAACACTAAAGCATAGCTTTTCTGTAGCAACTAGATTGCTGCCCACTAAGACGTTGTTAATAATGTTTACTTCATAAAGTTTGTCACTTCCAAGAATCATCACTTTAAATTGTGCTTCAACTTTCAGGAGATGGTCTTGTCTTAGTAAATATTATTTTAAAACCTTAATGGCCGTCCATCTATGTTGTGGATAGATTAAATATGTGTAGACAAAAGTTCAGAAAAAAAGAAAGATTTGACTATTTCAAACTTGGTTTACAAACCGGAGCAAAAGAAATTGATTATTGTCCTGGTAAATCAGAAGTATCAGAAATAAGTTGTGAAAGGAGTGATAAATCATATTGAGGATGTCATAAAAAACAGGTTCCTTGAAGCAAAAATGACTACCTCATCCGGCGGAGTCGGCATCGATCAGCCAATCAAAGGCTCGTCCTCTTGGCAGCCTCCTCACGTCCCTACCTGCCCCTGCCCCCTGCCTCCTGCATCATCGGATCATTTTGAGTTTTTATTTTCAACCTTCTGCTCTTCCTCTGCCATCATAATTGAATCTGAGAAACTCTGCCGCCACTGCTGGGTCAATAGTTGTATATTAATTTATAAAATCTATTTTGTCCTATTCCACTATCTTACTCGCCAAACAGTTTTTTTTAAGTTTCTGCTACTCATAAACAACTCTTACAGTATAAATTTAATAACCGATAGTAACTAATTGTAGTTATTATGCAACTCTTTCTTATTTTTTTTAATTTATTCTTTTATTAACAGAAATTTACAACTGAATTACAAAAATACATCTAGAAAATATGCGGTATACAATACTACCCCAAATTTACTGTACTATCCATTGGTATCACACTAATAAAATATCTTCAGTAGAAGAAGATCCTGAGGCCATCTTCTTTTCACACACCTCGAAGGAACAGAATGGGAAGCAAGTTGTGAAAGAAGTTAATTTCGATGAGTATTAAGTTTAATATGAAAGAAAAGGTAACTGTTTCGTGCCAAACCACAGACATATGGAATATTAAGATTATTGTTGATCAGTTCATATGCGACAAAGTAAGGAGCATTAAGGATTTTGGACTGGAGTGATGTGGGAAGAATTCGATAGTTTGGATCCCCATACTCTACAAGTCCGAATAGATCTGAATAATGGTCATATTGATGAGTTTCTTGTAGTGAATCAGGATATTTTAACTTTTGTCCTGTAAGTGTTAGAGCACGTGCACGTTCTTGTCTTTCCAATCTCCTAGGAGGGTTCCATTTGAATTTCTTATCCAAGTAAAATCCAAGGTATTGTGTTTGTTCAACACTTAACGGTAATCCATGAATAGAAGCAGGTGGACAAGATGAGGTAGGTTTTCGACACAGGGTAAAGCTGGCAAGACTCGGTGGGCGAGTGAGTTGGGGCGAGGGTCTTAGCGCGCTCGGCACTGAAGGTCGTGGGTTCGAATCACATTTGGGCGGGTTAAAAATTATTTTGTGGCGGACCCATGAAGTTAATCTTGTCCTTCCCACCCCTGACTTAAATAGGTTGGTAACCTGTAGGATAATCCGTCCTAGTTTCAGAACATAAGGACGTTAAACCCAAACAACAAACAAACCATCCTTTAAGAGAAGTGACATGTGACTGGAGTATTTGGGATACAGTAAATGGATCATCATTGACTGATAACTCAATGGTGTCATCAGCATAGGTTGTGAGGATAGTATTAGGACGTGTTTAGATATCAGCTGTATACGCGGTATAATGCGATATTCATAAATAATACTTACGAACGTTATAGACTAAGAGCCCGTGGACCCCAGACCTTCGTTATTTTATAAAAGATGAAACTTTGTCAGTGCATGCTCCCAATAGAGGTAAGAACGATGGGCCATGAATGAAGTTCGGGTAATCGTGGCCTTGGCAGGTAAACGGTGCTAAAGGTGTGTAAAATACCAGTCTACTATCGTCAATTATATAGCGTGATTTTTTGATATTTCCTTCAGAAATGTACTTACGTTATAGTATAAAAGCTGATTTTTATATATGTTACTCAGGGAATGATTATATGATGTTTCCTCATCGGCCAGACACCTACCATCGTGGCAACCCCCCACCAGACACTTATCATCGTGGCAACCCCTTTGCCAGACCCCCTTAATGCTCATTTATTTGTAATTGTACTTACGTTATAGTATAAAAGCTGATTTTTATATATATTACTCGGGCAATGATTAGATGATGTTTCCTCATCAGCCAGACACTTACCATCGTGGCAACCCCCTGCCAGACACTTACCATCGTGGCAACCCCTTGCCAGACACCCTTAATGTTCATTTATTTGTAATTGTATTTACATTATAGTAAAAAAGCTGATCTTTATATATATTACTCGGGCAACGATTAGATGATGTTTCCTCATCAGCCAGACACTTACCATCGTGGCAACCCCTTGCCAGACCCCCTTAATGCTCATTTATTTGTAATTGTACTTACGTTATAGTATAAAAGCTGATTTTTATATATATTACTCGGGCAATGATTAGATGATGTTTCCTCATCAGCCAGACACTTACCATCGTGGCAACCCCCTGCCAGACACTTACCATCGTGGCAACCCCTTGCCAGACACCCTTAATGTTCATTTATTTGTAATTGTATTTACGTTATAGTATAAAAGCTGATGTTTATATATATTACTTGGGTAATAATTAGATGATGTTTCCTCATCAGCCAGACCGTTCTGACAGTTCCAACCCCTTGCCAGACAAGCATGTAGGGTAGCTGTATTAGCGAGCGCGAGGCAAGATACATATGGCTGGGTGGGAGTGAGAAAGTGAGTGATGTCTGTCGCGATCCTTCACCACGCTCTTGTATTTTACTGCACATGTATTGTTTATTACTCAGTGCGTGTTTACACCAGCTAAAATAATCTTATATGTTTGTGTCAAGTATTAATAATTTAATAGTAGTTATTATTTAACGATACCAAATATAATAATAATAACTTTAGTTGTTAATTAACATGTTCTTGTACAAATATAAACAATTTATGTACATAATTCTTGTGAGTCGCTGACTGCGCATGTTATTAAAGTTGCATTTTAATAGATTGTTGAGTATTATCTCATTTGATTGTTTTATAACTTTTACCTTTACCTTTGCAACTGCTGCTATATAATTATGTATACTTAACAAAATAATATAAGATTATTTTAGCTGGTGTAAACACGCACTGAGTAATAAACAATACATGTGCAGTAAAATACAAGAGCGTGGTGAAGGATCGCGACAGACATCACTCACTATCTCACTCCCACCCAGCCATATGTATCTTGCCTCGCGCTCGCTAATACAGCTACCCTACATGCTTGTCTGGCAAGGGGTTGGAACTGTCAGAACGGTCTGGCTGATGAGGAAACATCATCTAATTATTACCCAAGTAATATATATAAACATCAGCTTTTATACTATAACGTAAATACAATTACAAATAAATGAACAATTAGGGTGTCTGGCAAGAGGTTGCTACGATGGTAAGTGTCTGGCAGGGGGTTGCCACGATGATAAGTGTCTGGTGGGGGGTTGCCACGATGGTAGGTGTCTGGCTGATGAGGAAACATCATATAATCATTCCCTGAGTAACATATATAAAAATCAGCTTTTATACTATAACGTAAGTACATTTCTGAAGAAAATATCAAAAAAAATCACGCTATATAATTGACGATAGTAGACTGGTATTTTACACACCTTTAGCACCGTTTACCTGCCAAGGCCACGATTACCCGAACTTCATTCATGGCCCATCGTTCTTACCTCTATTGGGAGCATTCACTGACAAAGTTTCATCTTATATAAAATAACGAAGGTCTGGGGTTCACGGGCTCTCGCTCTATTATATAAATATTCCATATGTTTTCCCATCCTCAAATATCTCTTTTACCGAATTATTCGGATGATCGAACCTAAACCGTTGTCAATACCGAGTGTCGAGAAACTAGGAAAGAGACAAATCTGCTTTAAAGTTTCAGAAATGGTGATGGATGAGGTATAACGATGGTGGAGCCAAATTGACAGCCAGTGAAGAAAAAGTAACAATGATCGATCGTCGCAATGAATGATGTAAAGAAATAAAAATCACAAGATATTAAAACAGGCCAAGCGAAAGCAGGGAAATTAAAGCCTTTAAACCCGGCTCTCTCTCTTACCCTTCACAGCCATTTTTGGGGTTCTATATCAGTAGATAGAATTACTTAAAATTTGTGACCAATTTGTACATTTATGAATAAATTATATCTACGTAGGTATGCATTAATTAACCTTTATGTTAAACTGACACTGCAAAGATGACATCACGCTAAAAATATGAAATCTAGTACACTAACATTAATTTTTAAGTAAGGTATTAATATTTATTTAATAAAACTGGTTTTAGTGTTATTTACATTTCATAGATAATAAATGGAACTAAAAACGTAAGGGATATTTATTTTCTTTAATTAACATTTTTAAATAATTTTTTTTTTTTTAGTTAATTGTCTGAATATTATTTTACAAATATATTATATGTTGTATGTTATAAATTCTATTTCTATTTAAGTAGTTATGTTCTATAACTAATTGTTTTTTGTATAACTATTAGCTATTTTTGGACATTGTCTTTGTATATCTTCTAATCATTTTTAATGGTTGCTCAAGTTTTAAAAAACGAATCCACTTACTTATTGATGATGGTTGACGACAAGTATAGAATTGATTCATTGTTTAAGTACTCCAGTGAGATAAGATATGAGATTATACTCTGAAGCAGAGAAATATTATTATAATATCATATATTTTTTAATTAGAGATTAAGGAAATTAAGTACTTGGATAATTGGCTTGTTTATTAAAATTCCTCCTGGCCGCAAATGTGACGCACTGGTGGCGGTGCTGGGAGGAGCGGGGGGGGGGGCGGTGTTATAAATGGCTCTTCCTCGGTCATCAGGGAAGCCTCATTATCTCCTTTAATGCTATCGTCTCTGTTTATTTTAAAGTTGAGGGAAAGAAAACAACTCTGTTATTTTTCCGCTGAATGCTTTCCTAATTGTACAAAATATACAAGCCCCTGTTATTTATTTGTCAGTTTTATTTGTCTTAGCTTCGATAACTATTATTATGTTAATTTCCTCTTTGTTCTTAGCTTTCCTTTTTTCCTTTTTTTTATTTTTTTTTATTTTATATTTTTTTTTTTATCGTGTTTTATAGTAGAGATAGTTTTGTAGTAGCTATTTATTAGAATTATCTAAAAATTTAAATATTTTTCTTTGCATTTCACATTCCTATTTCTTTTAGCTCTAGATTTTAGTTGCATTTTAGGTATTAGAAAACATCAATAGAATAAAAAAAAATCATATGTTAGTGAAGTAATGTTATTCAAATTTTATTAGAATGAATTAGTACTCTAAAAATAATTGAAGGGTTTTGTGGATGATGGAGTTATGTCACATTTTTTTGTTTACAAATACAGTATAGTTCATGGATAAAAATAAATAAATAAATGGATAAAGTGTTAGATAAAAAAAACCTGAACTCGTAGTTGTCTTTCAACTGTGTAGTCAAAACAACTAGAAAAAGAGATATTTCCTGATAAATAAAAAGAAAAAAGAACTTTAAATATAAATTACTTAAAATTGTGTTTTGTTACATAACCCCTTCATCCCTCAAACCCTTTAGTTATGATATTTATTTCTTCATAACCGGTCTAAAAATAAATATTTCTAAAAAATTAATCATATAAAATTATTCAAACCAAAATTATTCTAGAAGATATTCTGAATTTATTTTTTTCTATTCGGTTACTGATAATATTTTTTTAAGAGCTACTCGGCCGATTTTCCGTAGTTTATTAGGTTACCATATTAAAATTACCTTAACGGGGGCAAACCTTTCTAATTTTATTTTTTCATTTTTATTGATTTATTTTATTTTTTTTTTCAGAGCTTTAAATGTCTTACGCGTATTTACTCAGTAAATACAAACGATAAATAACAATATAGGAAGTTGACAATATAGTTAATAATAATTTCATGAAGTATAGCAATGAGAAGTTCATAGCAGTGAAGTAATGATGAATATTGAGGCATAAGTAGTAAAATAATTATAAATGTACATAGTTTAGAGAAAAAAAGGAATAGAACGGGGAGGTGTGAGGAAAGTGAAAGCATGAACTGTGCAAAACAAATAAATTTTAACGAAAGGAAAAAGAATAATTTAATTATAAAGGATTGATAATTAAAAAGCAGATTGATCAGTGAACCATTCGAGAGTTATGAACTGGAAGGAGAATAATGGGTTATAAAAGAAATAATTGTGCAGGACTTACTTTCAGCGAGAGTGAAAATCGGAAACTGAGGCCTGTCACAATGCGACAATTAGTACATAAGATATGGGGGTCACATGTGGTGTAGTGGTTAGCATAGCAACCTACTTAACCCATGATCTGCGAAGGCAGATGACCTTAGCATTTTTTAAAAACGGAGTAAAAAATCCTTAGCTATACCGTCCTTCGGAAGGGACGTAAAATGGGGGTCCCGAGCCTGTGCGATGTCAGGTACTCGTTAAAGATCCCTATCCTAATTATACCTGGATAGGCAAAATTTAGGACTTCCACCGTAGCATCGTCCAATTAGTCATAGCAGCATAAAGTGACGTTAAACGAAATAAAAGAACAAACCTAAGATATGGAATGTTTTTGGAAGGATGGAAGTGGCGCGATCTAGCGGCAGGGATACAAAGTAAGGAGTGGAAAATTTTTTTTTTCATATGAAATCAAAATAAAAGGTGATAATGACAAAGAAATGGCGCATCATAGTGTCAATACAGGAGATTGAAGAAGAGGAATACCACACTTCTAACACTGACTGCTTAAAACAAATATTCATCTCTTACAATTTCCGTCTAAACATTATTAACAAACTACTTCTTCATTACAATGATCACTGGTCTACCACTCCTTCCTTATCCAACTCCCCGTTACCTCCACACCTACACCTATACAGATCCCTTCCCAAAGGACCTATCCTTTCTGATAAGATACAAAAGTCTTTACGCTCAACCTTCAAATATTATTATTATTATACTATTAAATTCAATTTAATTGAATCCATTTAATTCAATTAAGACGATAACCTTCCGGAAAATATTGCGTTACACCCAGTTCAAAGGATAATGTAATCTATAGTCAGTTCATTTGTTCAACTAATGTTGGTACGTAAGTTGGAAATCGGCCTGGTTTAGGGACAACTAAGTTTAATCCTTGCAAAAAAAAAATCAAGCAATATAATGACGTCATTGACTTCCACTGATTGGGAAATTTAACCCTTTTCCTTTTCAGGAATAAAGTTTCCACAAATAATCTCAGGTTTATATTTATAAAAAAAAAAAAAAAAAAAAAAAAAAAAAAAAAACCTTTATAAAACACCATTTTAACTCCCTCTTCGAGACCGACAGTTTTTAATTTAATTTTTAATTTTTAATTATATCAATTAAAAGTTCCTGAAGACAAAGTTTATTATGAATAGAGAGCACTGCAAGTCAATTGTTAGCAGGTTTTTTATTGCAATACAACTGTAAAAAAAATTGTTATATATTGCAAAAAAATAAAAATATGTTTGTTAATATCAAGCATGATATAACAATGATATTGTCTTGACATTGACAAACATAGTCTTAAATGTTTCTTTAATCTTTCTGTATTCTTGTTGGTGATGATTTTATTATCATTCATTATTCCGTTTTCTTCATTATTGAGTTAAATTTCATTTTAAATAAAATGATTTGGATATTATTATTGACATGAGGCATAAATGATTGTTATTACTTTTCTTATATTGCCAATGAATTAGTTTTTATTTCTACCTATTTATATATTTCTTTAGTTAATTCTTTCCTGCAGATAACAATTTTTAATTGACTTTCTTTTCCTTTCAATTTATGTTTCGATGTTCATACATTCATGTGTACTAATTTTTTTATTATTATTATTTATTTATTTTTTTAATGAATCAGAGGCACTATTTCTTATTAATAATTTCGAATTATTTAGGCATTGGACCGTATATAAACTAGTTAAAATTACGAATTTAGTTGAAGGATCCGGCTAAAATCCACTAGCGTTTCCCTGTTGAATAATGGAAATAAATGCCGAGTGGTGGATATGGGACTCACTGGAAGTATTTGTTATGTCACAAAATGACTGGAGGAGTTATATTCTGCCCCAGTTTTCCCTTTTACGAAAATAACCTCAGAATAACATTTTCCTTGTTTTCTCTGAGCCCGTTTACTCGGGGTGATGTCCTAGCCACAGAGAAAACTGGATCAAATGCAAATGCCTTTTCATCCCAACAGACGAAGGGTCGAAGTTTAAGGGTGTTATGTCAATGAGTTTCCGAGCGGTGTACTCAGGTAGTTTTTTCTTAATGGTTATATTTAGTTTGTCTCACATAAATACTAGGTTTCTGATGTAAACAAATTTTGTTGTCACTTGTTGCCCTCCGGAAATCATCTTAATCAAATAATACACGGTGAAACTAACTTCTTACACTTCTTTACGTATTCATTTTTTACTGCTTTTGTTTTCTCTAAATTATACCTGTTGAATATTTGTAGTTTGATATAAATTTTGTATTAAAGACTGCGAGGCCTAAAGCGGAAATTGGATATCTTCTTAATGAACATAGTAAGACGCTAATTATGTTGTATTGTTGTAAAGATGCTAATTATGTTATGCACAGCTCTGTGGTGTGTATATCTGGTGTAGTGTTGTAGTTGTGTAGTAGCACTGTAGTGATGTAGTAGCGGTCCGAGGTACACTACTGGTCCCTCTTAATTGGGTCATTGCAATCGAATCACCTTGCAGTACCTTAAAGATATGTAACGGATTGTTTTATTTTAATTTTAATGTCTTTAATATTATTTTATTTTATTTTACCTTTAAAAGAAATTCCCTTATTTTTTGTAGATCTTGAAACGGCACTCAGTAACAATGCCTTTTTTTAAGTCTACCAGAGCTTGATGTTCAAAAAACCAAAACATCTGATAGTGACACATAAGGTTTCAGAATTGGGTACACGCCGAGCTTTACTTCCACCACTAGGTACAGTGCGTGAAATGTGTAAGCTTTCACGCATCAGAAACTTGACGTGCAAAATATGCCCTTTGGGTGATGTCTTAGTCAGTTATTGAGGATGTGTGCTATTCAAAAATTAAAAGAAATTTTAAAGGGACAGCTGCCTACTAAGCCTATTTAAAAAAAAAAAAAATTAATTTTGGGTAAACCAGGCAGTTATTGAAACCTTTAAGGTAATATTCATATTATAATTATTGAAAGAATAGTTCAATAAAGTTGAAATTTGCATTAATTTTTCCTTAACTTTAAGCTAAACAAAATAGTTCACACCAAACATTTTTCCTGGAATAAAATCAGTTATTGACATCCTAAGGATATCGTTTAAAATACGGACAAAAATGAAAGTATTTTTACACAGTTGAGTTCTAGGATTTAAAAGGAATTTTATTAATTTATTTTTTGGTTAGGTACATTTTTTTTTCTGATTTTTAAGTTAGGATGTCTATAACTATCTAGTTTGTCTATAACTATCTGGTTTGTCTATAACTATCTGGTTTACTCTACTGAAAAAGATAATTTAATAGAATATTAAAAGATTTTTTTCCGTTCTCCAAGTTAAGATAAAATAGATCAATCGAAACAAGTTGTTTAAGACTTAATGGTTGCGCGGCGCGATAATCATGGAATATACAGAATGGATAACAACAATTTATTACGTACCTATGTTATCAGTCTAGATTGTACGCTTCCTTCAGGCCTAGCGAATGCAAGGAAAAAACTTTTAAATTTTGTTAGTCTTTATTTATTTTTTTTTTTTTGACCCTTTACAGACATCCATAGCCATAAAGAAGGCCTACTTATTGATCGGAACCGTCGGCACACCACAAATATGTTATACCATGTCCTTCATTTTGACAGCTCCCTAATCATATATACTTAGTTATAACCTAGAAATAACACAAGTTCTAAATTTTTATAATGATGTTTTTAAAGATCTTCCCGTTTGTTATCGAGGTTGCGTGTTATTTGAAATCATAGAAAAAACAATAGAATGTTAAAGGAACAACACAAAGAAGATATTTCATCATTCTGAAATGTAATAAAATGTAATTGGATATTATAAAAGATTTTTTTTTACCGTAGTTCAATTTAAAATAAAATAAATTAATTTAAACCTTGGTTTGTTTGGTTGGGGTGCGATGAACATGATATACATGGTATGATTAATGATTAATTGTGTATCTACGTCTCGGCCTAAATTTGTATAATTTTTTTTTATATATATATTTTTTTTGTGACCCTCGACAGAGTTACATACCCTAAAGAAGACCTAATTGTTTAACGGAACCGTTGGCACACCACAATTATCAGTTTTACAGCACTGTGTTGACTTACAGCACCATTTTGACTGGACCTGAATCGTCCAAGCTTTGATTTAACCAATTAACAACATAAGGTGAAAAATGTTATAATAAACTTTTTTATGATCGTCATTATAAATATCCCATATTAAAAAAATTATTTTGATTTCAAAGCAGTCTTCAGAAATTTGTAATAATTAATTTCTATTTCAATTTATTACTCACTAGCTACTTGTTTTGGCTTATTAGTTTAAGATTATTCTTACCTTTTCTACTTATCAATTTATCTATTTACGGTCTCTGGCAAATTCGATGTTTCTCCACCAATAAATTGTGATAAATTTGAGGTCAACCATATCTTTAAAAGTGCTACTTAAGGTTTCAGAACAGATACGCATTGCATAAGATAAACTGAAACATTTTAAAACTTTAAAGAACGTCACTTTTATGCCTAATCAATCTTTAGTTGTTTTTAATAAGTGAATTCTATATTGTAATGTATTTTAACCAGCTAATACTTATTATAATTATTAGTTTCTGCTTATTTCTCAACTTTTCTGCTAATCTATACATGTGTAGCTCGATAGTAAGCATTTTCCAAATCTATCTTTTTTGTTGCCTGATTTAGTGAGGCAAAAATAGGTATTTCTCCACCTTAAAATTGTGATAAGTTCAAAATTTGATGTAAACCCTCTCCAACTGGAATGAAAGTGTAAAAAAAATAGGCGGCTAGGATGACAATGGGGCCGATGTCCCGGCTCCCTGATGGACTTTCAAATTGGAAGCTTTCCTGCCCATCCTGTTTGTTTTCTGTTATCATTCTCTTTGTCTGTTTGTACCCAAACAGCTGTTGTTGTTGCAGTTATGATTCTATTTGTTTAGTTCCAAACAGCGAACTGTTGTAGCAAATATCCTTGGCTACATAATTTTACCTAGCACACTTATTGATTTCACATTCCTTATCTAATAAATGTAAGGTTATCTAAATATCCGTTGTTTGTCTGTGTGTATGATCCGAAAGTTAACACCATGGTATGGATGTTTGAGTAGAAGGAAGAATTATTATGTTAGTTCCAAGTATTCCTCAAAAAATCATTTTTCGATATTTATTTGATGCATTTGTTTATTTTATTTTTATTATAATTTTAATAAATTATTAAGTATTAATGATATCACATTATTAGATTGACAAAAAAAGGGTAAACGAGACAGTTATTGACACCCTAAGGGAAATATTCAGACTAAAATATAGTATAAATAGTCTAATCAAGTTAAAATTTTTAGTCATTTTCTCTTAGTTACTATACTTTCACACCAAACATTATTTCTGGAATGTATTTTATATGATAGTGATATTAAATAATGCAATATCAGTTATTAACACCCTATGGATATCTTTTAAAAAGCGGAAGAATATTTTTACACAATTGTATACAAAGTACGTTCACATAGTTGAGTTGTGTGATTTAAAAAGAATTTTATGATTTTCATTTTTTGGCTAAATATTTGTCTCTAATTTTTAAGGTAGGGGGTCAATAACTGGTTTAACTAATTAATTATTATTATAATTTCTGTACAGATAATAGTCAAAAATTTAAATGGAAATTGCTTATTGCAATTACTTTTTTTTTTTTTATTTAGAAATAAATAATAATTTTTCAAAAAACATGCACGAGGTTTGATAATAATAATTTTCGGTTTGAACATCACCGGTTGGTGTTCGGCTCACCAACAAAGCGAATGAAATAATTTATGTTGTTGTAACATCTTAAATCTCAGGATATATTAATTTATCGCCATGCTTAGGTCACAGTTTGTATTTAAATTTTGTTTATGTTATCACAGTGTCGTTTTTCATCTTAGGCAATTAAATTCCTGTTTTAAAATAATAACATAAATTATATTTTTTCTATTTTTAAGTCTACGTCCACCTTTATCGCTTGGTTTCTTTAGAACAACTAAATAAAAGCTTTATGATAGCAAGAGGTAGAACCTATCCGCAACTATTACTTAGTAAAAGTTTAAAAGGTTTTCATTCCAGGGAGTCTAATGGAAGTAATAAAACATTTTAAATTTTACAGTATTAAAGTGTTCCTAAGTATCGAACTGAAAAAAAGTATCTTCTAGTATTTCTCTCTTTGAAAACTGACATTTTTAAAAATTAATTTTATTCTCTTGCAGATTCTTTTATTTTTATTGACATGTCTTTTTATTATTTTTATTTAGAAATGAATTTGTTCGTTTTATTACTGTTATTTATTACTCTTCATTTTAGCAGATTATTATATTTTTTAATACAAACGTTTATTGAAATATATATAAAAACATTTTAAAATATAGGAGACGGTGGTGTTAAAAACAACCATTTTTAAAAAATATTCACACTATCGTTCTACATTTTAATTAATTTTATTTATTTATCCATTTATTGAACTTCACAATTGTACATAAATCATACATCTAGTAAATGTGATGCTTATGTACATAATACTGTGACAGTTCCTTGTGAAGCAACTACCCAGTCGTAGCACTTCAATTTTATTTATTTTTTTTAGTATCCTTTAAAGGTATTTTATTAATAACTAAAAAGATCTGCTACCTTAGACTCTACCTGGACCAATGTCTTACTTGGAATCCACATACAAGACATACGACAAGAAACTGCTCGTCGTTTTCGACTTTTTCAACATTTACATCACAGTAATTAGACGTTTTTGGATGTTTAGAACTAAGCTTTTGTGCTCCACTAAATATCGCATTGCAGGCATCGAAGCAAATTTTGAAGAATTAATTCATGTAGATTCATCAGTTGTAGGGGGAAGGTGTCCTTAACAACATACTAAAAGTACTGGGACGGGGCGCTCTAAAGTAGGTTTAGGCGATAGTCGATACTTACTATCGATATATCGATAGGTCATGCCTATCGATGGTCACTATCGATAGTGTCGATTATCGATAGATCTCTTTTACTACCTCAAGTTTTGAAACTCTCGGAATTATGCTGATCTGTCTCTGTCCAGTGTCGAGTTCTTTTGAAATTGAATTCGGAATTCAAGGGTTCACTCAAAGATAAAGCCAAAGAAAAGCAGGAATGCTAGTTTTTCTTTCGGGAAATATATGGCTCAAGGAGCACACTTGACTCTTGAAATTAAATATTTCATTATTTTTCTTTTCTGAAGATTTGATTTGTTCATTATTATTGTCACCATGTAAATTGTATATATACTTTTTTAAAATTCAAATAAATTAGTTTTTTCTCTAATCTTTATGATATTATTATAATTTATTGTCCTTCAAATTTCAAATAGTAAGTAGATAATTAAATTTAATTAAATTAGTTGACATTTTTTATTAAATACCTTTAGAAAAAAAGGAAGCAACTATCGAAAAACTTTCGATAGTTCTCAACCGATAGTATCGGCCTATCGATAGTGCTAACTATCGACTTTCGCCCAACCCTACTCTAAAGGTCGTTTTTTTTTTTCAGTTTTTCTCTAGCGAAAATGTGTTCATGTACTAAATTAATTAACATAAAAATCTCTACAAAAAAGATTCTTTAATTTTTTTTGCTGGGATCTTAAGGAGATATAGTGGGGGGAATAAGGGAAATTTAAAAAAAAAGGTTTTATTGTTAAAAATTATATGTTTATTGTTAAAATTGAAATGTTTATTGCTACAAATGAATAGTTTATTATTATTAATTAATTGGATATTGTTAAAAATAAAATTTTTGTTGTTAAAGCTAATATGTTTATTATAATACAGGTTAATTAGCATTCGAACCTTGAAATCCAAACAAAAATAAAAAGGTCTGACTACTGGAAATATTTCACCAACCTTAGCTCTAAATGTGGTAAAAATGGTTCTTCGAAATTGCATCGGGTTTGGGCAGGAGAGGGGGAAAAGTGTTGAAATTTGTATGTTTTTAGCAGTTAAATACAATAACTCGGGAACCGTTACTTTCAGCACATTTTGTGTTATATACATTATTAAAGCTAAGCAAATTTACAATAAATATGGTTCTATTCATTTTTTGCTCAGATCAATAGTTTTAGAACTGTGGAGGACAAAAAAATAGGTTATATACTACAAAGACCGTCTTATATAGAATTTTGTTGAAGTGTTTTCGATGGTATAATATAGTATAATAACATATCAATTTTTTGAAAAGATGCAACCCATCGAAAGCACTTTAACAAACATTTTATTTTTGATCTCATAATTAAAAAAGGTTCGTTTTATATAAATTGGTGCGTATAATTTTATATTTTAGGCCTTACATAGCTATCAAACATAAATCTGATTACTTTTAAAATAAGCCCTTAATGTTAGCTGTTTATTATTGATTTTACTTGAAGAAAAGAAGTTTTTTAGACGACATTAGATATAAAAATATTGAAATAAATTATTTATTTATCTCTATGTGGTTGTGATTCCCAAACGGCTGAAGGTAATTTCAATTCTATTTTATTAATGGATCGGTTCGTTATTAATAATATTTTGTTCTATGAAGTCATTTGGCCCTAAACTATCCCACTGTTAGGCCATAGAGCGAATTCCACCAGCCCTCTATTCCTTCAATAATTGCGAAAATACCTCTTCTCCTTTCAAGCCGAGCCAAGAGAGAAGCACAGAAGCACCCCCCCCCTCCCCCACCACCACGATCGCTGTGGAGAATATAGAGGATATAACCTAGAATGTGGCGGGGCAAGCTGGGCTCGCCGCTGCGGCCACTGGAGAGGAATGTGAGCAGAAATTTATGCCCAGCGACATGATCCCAGTTATCTGTGGCTCTACGGAGCATTAACCACGGACCAAGTGTCCTCCACTGTTGTCATCCAGTTCCCAACTCCCTCCCGGATATCTCGTCCCAGTCAGGTCACCAGTCTGTAGGCTTTTTGGGTCAATGATTCAATGCCATCACCGGGTATTATTTAAGTTATATTCAAATCAGGCTGTGATTTTTTATATTATATTTACAATTAGATCTATTGTAATTGGTTGCATTTATTGTCTAGATTGCAGGTTCATCAAATTCATATGTCACATTAGTTGTATTTCCTCGGCTGCTCGGGAAATATCCTCTTATATCTACTGAAAACAACAGACACCGACCGCGTGTAGGAGTGGTGAACCTACTCTGGGCATTAGAATCGCGATGTGGCTTTCCGCAACGTTAAATGACCACCCAGAGAAAAACATAAATTTTAAGATGCGTTAAGAGAATACCTTTTTTTCATGCAACTTTGTGTGCGATGACGCATGCAACACCCTGATGCCCCGTACTGTTCACACGCAATTATAAGCCGCAGTATCAAAAATGTCAATATCTCGACAAAATCTTATATTCTCCTGGCGTAGCTGCATCGAAAAGTGTCGTAAAAGGAAACGAAAGTGCTTGGTTGACATTATTTTGAAGATAAAAATGTCAGTGTTATTAATGAAGTTTGAACTTACGTTTTATCAATTAAATATTTTTGACTTAGAGAAGTAGATTGCTGGGTTATGTAGTCATAAAGTTACGCATAATTAAAAAAGTTTTTTAATTTGTAATGCCAACGTTTCAACTTGCATTGCAAGCCTTCATCAGGACTAGAAGAAGAAAACAAACAAAAAGGTATGACTAAATTGTAGAGAGTATAAAAAAAAAAAAGTATGAAAAGAATAAATATATAAGAGTAAAAACAGTAACATAAAGGCAATATCTAAAGGCCATGAAGACAATATATAAAGACTGTTGAAATAAGATTAAAATAAAAATAAAATAAAATGATTGATAGTTAATTTGAAAAATAATGAGTAAATTCAACTATATAATTGGTAAACATAAAAACTGAGTAGACAAAGTTAATGAGATTGGAAGGACCAGTTTCAATTTTATATTTAATTTGAAATTTATATATATATATGTATATTTATATATATATATATATATATATATATATATGTATATTTATATAATATTTAGGAGAAATAATTTATTACTTTAGTAATAAATATTAAAGTAATATTTATTGATACCTAACAATCAAATCTAATATGTGGTTCTGTCTGTATATCATGTAAATATTAATTTGCAATAAATTATTATTACAATAAATAATAAATAAATATAATTACTTTAATAATATGAGGGTGCTGAAATGGAATTCTAGGGCTAAAATATTTTCTATCACATTTTACAGTGTAAAAGCTGAAATTTTTCAATTGAAGTGCATTAAATATATTTTTTTCCAAAGAACCGACATCGGATTCGAATTCAGCATTCCAAAGAACCCTTAAATACGAAATTTCATCCAAATAGAAAAATAAAAATTCTTAGGCTTCAAAATTTGCCTGACCAAATAAATGGCAACTTTTGTTTAAATTGACAAAAACATGAATTACGCTTAGACGGTTAAACGTATCAACTTTATTTTTTTTACACGAAATATAGGGTGGTTATACGCTTGAAATGTCTTTGGTTTCATCATCCTGTCTGGTTTCAAAGTCAAGTTAAAAATCAAAATGTTTTTCGGATTTTCCAATTTTTTTAATAGGTTTATGTTTATCGAATTTTACATTTATATACATCAAAAGAAAGCTGAGGCCTCTCCTCTTTCCAGCGATACCAACCATAGTCCAAGCAACGAAGGATTTTCAGAGCACTTAATTCATGTAGAAGCCAATTTTGGCACAGTTGTAGGGGGAGGTGTTCTTAACAACATACTAAAAGTACTGGGGGGTGGGGGTGGAGCTAAGGGTGGGGGGGGGCTCTAAAGGTCGGTTTTTTTAGTTTTTCGTTAATAACTCGAAAATTATTGCCTCTAGCGAAAATGTGTTTATATACTAAATTAATTAACATAAAATTGTTTACAAAAAAGGTTTTATACATTTTGGTTCTAGGATCAATGCTTAAGAAGATATAGTGGGGGAAATATGGAAAATGTAAAAAAAAAAAAACACGTTTTTATTGTTAAAATTTATATATATATTGTTGAAATTGCAATGTTTATTGCTAAAAATCAATAGTTTATTATTATAATTTGAAAGGTTATTATTATTATAAAATTATTGTTGTTAAGCCAAATATGCTTATTATGGTACAGGGAAATTAGTATTCGAACCTTGATATCGAACCAAAAATAAAAAGATCTGACTATTGCATATTGTTCATCAACCTTAGCTGTAAATGTGGTTAAAAGATTTCCTTGAAACATCTTCAGGTTTGGGCAGGGGAGGGGGGAAAGTGTTGAAAATTGTATGTATTTAGCACTTTGATCCAGTAACTCGGAAACCGTTACTTTCAGCAAATTTTGTGTTATATACATTATTAAAGCTAAGCAAATTTGCAATAAATTTGGTTCTATTCGTTTTTTTTGTCAGATCGATAGTTTTAGAACTGTGAAGGAAGAAAAATTGGCTAACTTGCGGTAAGTCGCACTTTTCCTCAAAAACGCGTTTGTCGGTACTCTTTTGACTATAACTCCGAAACTGTTTGTCTAATCTCGAATTTCTTTTTTTCATCTTAAAGCTGGTTAAATTTATCATCAGATACTATATATTTTATTTTAATTAAGTTCCATGAAATATCTATTCCACCTCGCTGAATACCGCGTACTGTTGTAAAATCCTTATTTTTTCGGAACATTTCTAGTTATAACTCTAAAAATATTTGTTCGATTCCAAATTTCTTTTTTCCATCTCATAGCTGGTTAAATTTTCTATTAGGTCCTATATATCAAATTTTGAAAAAATACCATGTAATACCCTTGCCAGCACGCTAACAACTCAGCACACTAAATGTGTATGTTTTGGCAAAACCTGACATTTTTGAAATGTTAAGTGGGCTGGCGCGGGTGTTTCACGGACTTAAATCAAAATTTGATATATAGGATCTAATTGCAAATTTAACCAGCTTTAAGATTTAAAAACGAAATTCAGGATCGAATAAATATTTTTAGAGTTATAACGAGAAATGTTCCGAAAAAATAAGGATTTTACAACAGTACACGGAATTTAACGAGGTAGAATGGATATTTCACGGAACTTTATTAAACTTAAATCTATAGAATCTAATAGGAAATTTAACCAGCTTTGAGATGAAAAATAGAAATTTGGGATCGGACCAATATTTTTGGAGTTGTAGTGAGAAATGAACCAAAAATAAAAGAATTGCACAATAGTATGGGTTTCTCAACGTGTTGGCATGGGTGTTTTACGAGACTTGATCAAAATTTCACATTTGTGGGTTCAGAAAGCAAATTTAATCAGCGTTCAGATAAAAAAAAAAAAATTCAAGTCGAACAAATAATTTTGGAGTTATAGTCAAAAAAGTGCCGACAAACGTGTTTTCGCAGAAAAGTGCAACTTACCACAAGTTAGCCAATTTTTTCGTCCTCCACAGTTCTATAACTATTGATCTTAGCAAAAAAATAAATAGAACCAAATTTGTTGCAAAATTTCTTATCTTTAATAATGTATAGAAAACAAAATGTGCTAAAAGTAACGGTATCCAAGTTATTTAATCAAACAGCTCTGATACTTCCTGGGCTCGATAAGTATCACTTAGTTTAATGTTCTTTATTTTAACTATTTATTATGTATTTAATTAACTAAGGATCTCCAAGGTCTATAAAAGCCTTAATATATATATATATATATATATATATATATATATATATATATATATATATATATATATATATATATATATATATATATATATATATATATATATATATATGTAATTTTATATATATATATATGCCGGTTTATAGCGTTTGTCTACGCTGTCCGACCTCTAGACTCGTTCTCCATTGTTCACGATTCTGGCAATGATTATCCGTGAGGTTCCTTTCATTCATTGCTTTTCTTATTCCTTCGCCCCACGTTCTTCTAGGTCTTCCCCTTTTCTTTCTTTCAGTCGGTACCCATTTAAGAGCTACTTTTGGAAGTCTGTTTTCTGGCATTCTCTGCACGTGACCGTACCATATCAGCTGTTTCTTGGTAACGTTGTCGATAATAGTTTCTTTAATGTCGGTTATTTGCATTACTCTTTCATTTGTTACCTTTTGTCTTCTCGAGATTCCACAAGATCTTCTAAGGACATCCATTTCTAATGCTTTTATTTTGCTCTTATCGCTTTCTGTTAGCTTCCATGTTTCCGCTCCATACAATGCTATGCTTTTTACGACAACATTATATATATTCAGTTTTTTTTTTTTTTTTTCGAAATCTTATTGTGCCACCAAATTCCGTTCAATCTTTTTATGGCTCTTCTTCCCTGTCTTAGACGTTCTTTTATTTCTAGTGAATCTTTCCCTTTATTATTCAATTGTACTCCAAGATAGTTATATTTATCACATTTCATAATTATGTCGTTTCCTATCTCCAAATCATCTGTGCTACCTCCCACACACATGTACCTTGTCTTCGATATATTTATTGATAGGCCCCATTTCTCATATTCTTCTTTGATCTTTCGAGTCATATATTCTATATCATCTTTGCCTTGAGCAATGAGAACCTGATCGTCCGCAAATTGTAATGTAAATATGGATGTACCTCCTAGTTCTAATCCCATTCCTCTACATTTCTTTTTCCAAGTTTTTAAAACATGTTCTATATATATCTTAAACAAGGTGGGAGAGACACAGCATCCCTGCTTAAGACCTTTTGTTACAAAGAAACCTGGAGATGTTTTGCTTCCCATTTTTATCTGTGTAATGGAGCCTCTATACAGTTCTTTAAGAGATTTTATTAAGGTGTGGTTGATTCGTGCTTCCTCTAATACTTGCCATAGTTTAAATATAGGAATGGTGTCGTAAGCCTTTCGAAGGTCTATGAAGAGTAGATGTGTTTCTCTATTAGTAGCAATTTTCTTCTCGATAATCTGTTTAAGAACGAATATATTGTCTATGACTGATCTACCGGCGCGGAAACCACTCTGCTCTTCTGCTTCTTGTCCTTCATATTCTTCCTCTATTAGATCTCGCAAAATTCTTCCATACAGTCGACTAAATGTTGATGTGACAGTGATGCCTCGATAATTTTCGCATTTGTTTTTTTTCAACACCCTTTTTATGAATTGATGACATAAACCCTATTTTCCATTCTTCAGGGATATATTCTCCATTTATACATTTTGTTAAAAGCTGATTTATTATATTAAATAACTTATCTGTCCCGTTTTTTATTAATTCCGCCTTAATGTTACCGGGTCCAGTTGATTTTCCATTTTTAAAACTTTTAACTGCTTTCTTTATTTTCTCTATCCCTATTTCCAGCTTCTCTCCCTCTATATTCACTTGTTGTACCTCTTCATTCATAAATTCCGGTCTATCCTCGGTAAGGAGCTTCTTGTAGTACTCTTCCCATTTGTCGACAGAGATGAGTTGAAAGTTGGTTTTCCTGTCAGATCTTACATCTTCTATAAATTTCCAGGCTTCATTGCATCTTCTACCCCCAATGTACATGTCAATTTCTCTACACTTACGATCCCAACTTTCTCTTTTTTGTTGCACGACGAGTTTCCTTACTATCTTCCTGATTCGTATATATGATTTTCTGTCTTCGCTGTCCTTTGTGCTGATCCACTTTAGATAGGCTTGTTTCTTTTCGTTTATTCTTTGAACCAAGTCCCTGTTCCACCACCACTTCGTTCCCACACGCATTCTTTCTTTCACTCCCAGTGCCTCAAATGCAGCTTGATGTATAGCTTGTTTTAAATGTTCATAGAGTTCATGTTTGTTTTCATATTCTTTTGCTGTAAGCTTATCATCTAGCCTTTGTTGGTATAGCGTCTTTATGCTTTCCTCTTCCAAGCCTTCAATGTTGTATGTTGTTGAATCTATTTCTGAAATTGTGATTTTATTTTCCTCTTGCGTTAGTTGTTTCTGAATTTTATATGGGAATGCTATTTTCGCTCGTAGTAGGTGGTGGTCCGAACCACAGTCCGCTCCTCTTAACACTCTAACATCCATCACCTGTAATTGCGTTTGTTGTCGTACCATAACGTAATCTATTATTGATTTCAATTGTCTAGTAGGTTGAATCCAGGTGTATTTGTGATTGTTTTTGTGTCTGAAAAAGCCATTTGTAATTTTTAACTCATTATTTCGACATAAATCAATTAATCGTTCTCCATTTTCGTTAGAATGTTCTTCGCCATATCGTCCCACCGCAGCATCGTTTGCCCTGCAGCCAGTTCTTCCATTAAAATCACCCATCACTATCACTTCTCTTTTGTCTCCTATTTCGTCTAACAATTGTTGTAGTTTTTCGTAGTAGACGTCTTTCACTTGATTCGTCTCGTCATCATTAGGGGCATATACTCCAATAACTGCTACTCTTCTTCCGAGGACTGTTAAATTGGCCCTAATTATTCGTTCATCCACTGTTTCGAAATTGGTTATATATCTTTTGTATTTTTTTTTAATTAAGATTGAAACTCCGCGTTTAGCTCTTTCCTCCTTAGGTACTCCGCTGTATAAGTGAACATAGTTATCAATTTCTTCCATCCCTAAGCCCTTCTTCTTCGTTTCTGTTAAGGTTATTATGTCCATATTCATTTTTTTTATTTCGTTTATAACTTCCATAAGTTTTGATCTAATGCCCTGTACATTCCATGTTCCGATATTCAATGTCCGTTTTCGTAGCCTAAGTCGTTGCCTATTGTGTCCGTCCATATTCCGAGGCTCATGTCTAGAGTTTCGTGCAAATGAATTTTTTTTACGAAGAATGGGGAGCAGGCCCATAGCTTCAACCCCCAACCTGGAGGACTAGGGTACATACTTCGTCTGACACCTCACCTTTGACCTGACCGACAAGGGTGACCCTACCAGCAGCTACGCTGCCATCGGTATAGCTCTTAGGTTCACTGGTGTACGCAAGCCTCCACACCCGGCAAAAGATGCCTTCGACAAGGTGATGTACCATGTGGAGGTATATGTAATTTTTCTTGATATAAATCAATATTATTAAATATATTATTTTATTTTTGAAGAGAAAAGATTTGACCCGGTCGGGATTCGAACCCGAGTTTCCACCTCTCTAGCGTGGCGCCTTATCCAACTAGGCCACCGGGGTCGTATCCGAACCAGGCAAATCTTCTCTCTTCAGTGATCCATAACCCCCGGGCACTCGCAAATCGCGATGTGATTCCGGGGATGAATGTTCATATTGAACATTACATTTAACTTGGATCTATTGACAATCCGTCACCGGTATATATATATGTAATTTTTCTTGATATAAATCAATAATATTAAATATATTATTTTATTTTTGAAGAGAAAAGATTTGACCCGGTCGGGATTCGAACCCGAGTTTCCACCTCTCTAGCGTGGCGCCTTATCCAACTAGGCCACCGGGGTCGTATCCGAACCAGGCAAATCTTCTCTCTTCAGTGATCCATAACCCGATGATCGCGATTTGCGAGTGCCCGGGGGTTATTAGATAGAAATATTAGACACGTATTTTGCCGTTCCGACCAATGGCCTCTAAAAGCCGAGAAAAAAAAAATAAAATAGCATTAAATTAATTTATTTTAAATCTCGAGTTTAAAAAATGATATCGACATGATTCTTGCACCAAGATGTTCAGTTTTGATTGCGAATTTAAGGAAAAATACAGCCACTCCATAGATCTTGGTTTAGGTTAATTAAATTCTAAAAACATTATTGGATTTTCAAGTAAACTACCTCTATAGTTTTTTTCACACAAAAATTGACGTCAGATTCAAATTCAGAATTCTAAAAAACATTGAAAAACGCTTATTCAACAAAATCAAAAAATATCATTTTTTCATGCTGTTCGAGGAAAATGAAATTTTTAAACCGATTATTGGTTACATACCTTTAAATCGCCATTACTTTGTCACGCAATTCACTGGTAGTCCAAGCAACGAAGACCAAAAAAGGCCGACTAGGGGACTTAATTCATGTAGAAGCCAATTTTGGCACAGTTGTAGGGGAAGGTGTCCTTAACAACATACTAAAAGTGCTGGGGGGTGGGGGTGGAGCTAACGGAGGGGGGGCGCTCTAAAGGTCGTTTTTTTCAGTTTTTCGTAAATAACTCGAAGACTCTTGCCCCTAGCGAAAATGTGTTTATGTACTAAATTAATAATTATAAAATTCTTTACAAAAAAGGTGCTATACACTTTTTTGCTAACAGCAATGCTTAAGGAGATATGGAGCGAGAAAAATGAAAATTAAAAGAAAAAACCCTTTTTTATTGTTAAAAATGAAATGTTTATGGTTTATATAATTAATCTTTTAGCGCCCTTGGTTCCAAATATCAAAAACAGCTTACATATGTATGTATGTATCCATATATATATATATATATATATATATATATATATATATATATATATATATATTTTATTTTTGAAGAGAAAAGATTTGACCCGGTCGGGATTCGAACCCGAGTTTCCACCTCTCTAGCGTGGCGCCTTATCCAACTAGGCCACCGGGGTCGTATCCGAACCAGGCAAATCTTCTCTCTTCAGTGATCCATAACCCCCGGGCACTCGCAAATCGCGATCATCGGGTTATGGATCACTGAAGAGAGAAGATTTGCCTGGTTCGGATACGACCCCGGTGGCCTAGTTGGATAAGGCGCCACGCTAGAGAGGTGGAAACTCGGGTTCGAATCCCGACCGGGTCAAATCTTTTCTCTTCAAAAATAAAATAATATATATATATATATATATATGGATACATACATATGTAAGCTGTTTTTGATATTTGGAACCAAGGGCGCTAAAAGATTAATTATATAAACCATAAACATTTCATTTTTAACAATAAAAAAGGGTTTTTTTTCTTTTAATTTTCATTTTTCTCGCTCCATATCTCCTTAAGCATTGCTGTTAGCAAAAAAGTGTATAGCACCTTTTTTGTAAAGAATTTTATAATTATTAATTTAGTACATAAACACATTTTCGCTAGGGGCAAGAGTCTTCGAGTTATTTACGAAAAACTGAAAAAAACGACCTTTAGAGCGCCCCCCCTCCGTTAGCTCCACCCCCACCCCCCAGCACTTTTAGTATGTTGTTAAGGACACCTTCCCCTACAACTGTGCCAAAATTGGCTTCTACATGAATTAAGTCCCCTAGTCGGCCTTTTTTGGTCTTCGTTGCTTGGACTACCAGTGAATTGCGTGACAAAGTAATGGCGATTTAAAGGTATGTAACCAATAATCGGTTTAAAAATTTCATTTTCCTCGAACAGCATGAAAAAATGATATTTTTTGATTTTGTTGAATAAGCGTTTTTCAATGTTTTTTAGAATTCTGAATTTGAATCTGACGTCAATTTTTGTGTGAAAAAAACTATAGAGGTAGTTTACTTGAAAATCCAATAATGTTTTTAGAATTTAATTAACCTAAACCAAGATCTATGGAGTGGCTGTATTTTTCCTTAAATTCGCAATCAAAACTGAACATCTTGGTGCAAGAATCATGTCGATATCATTTTTTAAACTCGAGATTTAAAATAAATTAATTTAATGCTATTTTATTTTTTTTTTCTCGGCTTTTAGAGGCCATTGGTCGGAACGGCAAAATACGTGTCTAATATTTTTTGACCAAGAACCTCCAAAAAAATTCCCAACAAGATCCGTGAGAGACTGAGTGTGTCCTCACCTTGTTTGTTCTCGAAAAGCATCTCTTCTGATGATTCTGTTTTTGTACCTCGGTCGTCTCCTATATTCTTCCATACGTCTAGTGTTTTTTCTTTTATATAAAAAATTAACACTTTAGATTTAAGACGTCCTAAAAACACGAGGGTTGCAAGAAATGGCGCACGAGTTTCCCAATAAGACTGGGAACCACTTGCAACTCTGTGCGGCTTGCTAGCCATTTTGGGCCATGCTCCTCCCTTGCGCCTAATTGCCTACATCATGTTGCCCGAAAAAAGTCACCGTCTAAACGCACCTTTGGTCAAACAGCTAATGCTCATAATATGTGGGTGTAATAATATTTTTGGGTTGGTGAATCAGTCTTGCATAAGTCTAAGTGGAAGATATTCCGCAACATTGTAAGATGGTATATATAATTATTAATATATTCATTAATATATAAAACTTATATATTACATATTTTATAATAACCAAATTATAAATTATATGTATTAATACCATTTAGATGTAACTGTAATACCAAATGTGTAACTTATACTTTGTTAACTAGTGTTAAAATAATTGTTTTGGAGTGGTTAATTTTTTTTTTTTTTTTTTTTTTTACTCAAATTAACATTGGATCCCGGTAAATGTAATTGGGACCATATGTTATTGCAAAATCTTATTGGGGTAAACAAACGCTAAACTTCTTACCTTTTACTTGTTTCAGGCCGTTGAAAACCCTTTTTATTTAAGATCATAAACAATTGCAGAAATTTATTTGTTACCCTGAAATCCTCCATTAGATTATGGCAGCCAGGAAAATTCTGCTGCCCCTGAAGACCACGAAACGCAAAAGACGCTGATAAATAACTACTTTTTAGTTAACATTTTAACATATAACTAGAAGATTGTATTCAATTGTGACTGTTGCATATCTATATGTTGCATATTTATAAAGTTCTTGAATTTTGATGAGTACTTGTCTTTTTTTTCTTTTCTACAACTGTTTTCCATACCTTTGGTAGTTTAATCTAATTATCTTTATGGGATCATCATTGAGTTGAACTTCCCATTCAACTTTTTTTTTCTTTTTTTTTTTTTACCACTTCATCGATAAGAATCCTGCTGTAGCCCGATTACCGCCGGCCATCACAACTAATTGGTGCGATAAATGAGGTTTTATCAGGCGTGGCATTGAAAGATGAGACAGCGGTTAAGTTGTGACGATGGGCAGTTTGACGAGGGTAGCTGTTGATCTTGCCCCGCTCAGCCGAACCCAAAGCCTCGACGAAGCAGTTTCCCTCTCCCTGTAATTATCTCTCTTCTCAGTTGACGGCTCAACTTATCCGCTAACTTCCCCTACACCCCCCAGCTGATTACTGTAGGATTCATTTCTTGAATCTTCTGGTGCCCAATAAAAAACAAGGAGTTCCATTCCGAGATTTACTTCCTCTAGATCCGCCGAGAATGAAGAAACGCGGTGCTATGTGCCGAATTACTGCTATTTAAAGTTAACTATAGAAATCAAACATTAAAATCCAAGTTGTTAAAACTAATCCCCTGCCTTCGTTTCTAATGAAACATCTCATACAGACATACGTATCCCGATTGGCATAAATCTCTTTCGGAAGAACTACAAACGATTTTATGAAAAATAAAACGAACATGTTAACAGGCTGGAACAAAATATGTCAACAACAGAAATCCTTAATGTACCTTCTCAGAGGCTAAAAAGGAGCTGGATGAGAGATCTCCTAGAGTGACATTTTAAATCAGCTGAAGGTGAGGAGGATGCACCACTGGGTGCTGTCTCTTTTATGGTATAATTATTGTATAACTTTATTACTGATTATATACAATCACTTATATACAACTTTATATACAAAATTAAACGTCATTAGGATTTTTTTTTTGTTTTTTGATTCGCATAATTATCCTGACCACATGTTAAATCTTTAAGAAAAGAATTAGATATTAAAAAGATTAAATTGGGGTTCGGAGCTCACTAGGTTAACTAATTAATGGAATTCAGATGATTCATTATTTGTGAGGTAAATACAGCCTAGTTGGCATCCTTTTCTATATCAAGGCTGAGCCGGGCCAGACATAGTAGATGGAAAGATGATGTTATTAGTAGTGATCAAGTTTCGATTTAATAAGCTCAAATAATTGGCTATAGTATTGGTTCTGTAACCATACTTACATAGTTGAGAAAATTAATCACTTTTAGTAGGTAGTTCATATGTTAAAATAGAAAATATTATCAGTTTGATAATTATCGCTACCCTCACTCTTACACGCGAGGCCGTTTAAACTGTCATCCACGTACATTCATTCATAATAATTCCTATTAATCCCTCGAGGCACATAAAAAACCAAATTATAATGTAGACAATGACTTAGAGCAATTCTAAAAATAGTATTAATTGGTCTATAACTTATATTAATAGGCTTCTAGTTAATAATTAATTACAGTCCTTGCTTTTTTATAATTTACTGTTTTAGTTTGTAACTAAAAATATCTTACTGAGTCAAACCAGAATATTTAAAAGAATGAGAAAAGTTTAGTGCTTATTGTCTTTATTTAATGGATGTCATCAGAGAAATCTGAATGTGAATTCCTTTAAGCCTGATTGTTCAAAATTTATTTACATAACTTATTGAATTATTATTTGGAAGTGTTGGACAAAATACAAGTTTTGACATCGAGCTATCGTTTTCACATAACTTGCAATCTCTAACCCTTACCCTCGCTGTTCTATTTTAATTCTTTGTTATTGAAAATTGAATCATAGATAGAAGCTAACTTAGCATTGCGGTGAGCGAGTGGTTCTCATACGATCCATGAAAAGAACAAATTGATCCACCTGCAGTCGGCATTCAGCTATTGAATTCGGTTTCGCTAACGAGATACTTTTCAGTTTTTTGTAAGTGCATATTCCTTTATGGTAGCTTTATTGCCTGTGTTTCTCATAACAATGTACTTTACACAACGTTCTTAGAGCTTCTTTAAATGTTACTATATCGTAACGATTAACTGAAAACATATTTCGTTCTTTAAGATTGTGAATACTTTTTTTTCCGATTCCATGGGATATATATATTTACTTTACCATAGTAAAAAGGGCTTAAGTCATCATTTTTATGAAAATGATTTTATGAAAACAAAAATTAATAAACAAATAAAATTGTGTTTTAAGTTTTTATTTTACTACGATATAATGAATAGTCCCTTATGATATAATATAGTGATTCATGAAATGAGAAATACTCAGGCAGGATTAAAAAGAAGTTTCCAAACCTTTGGAAAATCGTCTTGTAAACTTCACATTCCAATTTTGACCGAACATCAGTGATATATGATGTATTAAATATTAAGAGATTAGCCAGAAAATTAAGATTAAAATTGGGCGTATCCAGGAAACAGTGCTTTGAAATTAATATTCAGGTTCAGGTTCCTTTAGATAAATTATTAAAGTAAAGCAATCTTAATTAGCTTTAGTGATATGGGAATCGAAACCCTGATTGGACTTCTGATCGCTGATTACCTTCCTCCTGACCTCTGCTTTACACTGCCAAACTTCACGACAATCTATCCGTGGTGATCTTATTTCAGTTACATTTACCATGTTAGTTATCGACCCAGGTCATTCAATCCCGCTGGCACAATTACCGTGAAGTGTCAAGGCCTTATGTACCTTCAGCCAGCTGTCAGCTTCAGAGGCTGGTGGTTCCTAGATGAAAACAAAACGGGGTACTTACAAGTGAGAATTGGACCGTTGAAAGATCTGAAAGATCTCCTTGGACCGTTGAAAGATCTGTTTCTCTGAGATTATATATAAATACCGAAATGTACTTGGCCCCCTAAAATCCTTTGTTGGACTAAGACAGCCAGCAGATCTTACTTCCTTCTAATTTCATCTAAATAAAAAAAATAAAAAACTGTACTAAAATAAACCACGATTGGTTTTGTGTTCAGTACTCTGGCAAGGATGTACTTTTATTAGCCCCACTGTTGTAGAAGGTAGAGATTTAACCAATCAACTGTCAGGTAATTTTCCCCCAATTACGGGTATCCACTTAATAGAGGCTGGGTGTGTCCCACGAGAGTCTCTCGACCTCGATCTGGATCCACTAAATAACAGTGTAGAAAGTTTTTTCACTGTATCTAAAGCGTAAAGTTAAGACGCTGTTAAGGCTGGTTCTGATGTAGGGATTGGAGTATTGGAAATTTACTAGAGCCCAGATATTGATTCTGTCTCCAATGTAATGTAGGATCTTCGGAAAAATATTTGAGAGGTGAACTAGCGGTAAACTGTTAAACGAAAGAGAAAAAAATTCAGATAGCAGTGCGAAGTTTAAGGAGTTTACTAAACTTTTATATCCACTACCATTATTAATTTTAGATTTCTTGACGGTAGTTAGTTTCAGAGCAGGAGAATAACAAACATTCTCGGTTTTTAACCTTTCTTTTATCTCCTTTGGAATTTCCTTTAGCATCTGTAGTATTTAAAAAATATTGTGAAGCTTAGATGTAAGAATCATTTTACACACTTTTAGCTCTGTTAGTGTTGACTGGATCAGAAATTTAATGGAGAATGTCTTTTGTTATATTGCATTTGTTCCTAGAACCTACTGTTTAGGAGCTACATTAGTTTGAATGGAAAAAAGTATTAACATTTTGCCTAAATGTTTCGTGTTGAGGGTTTTTTGACACGCTTTAGGTCTGTTACTATTGCCTTATTAGAAGTGGAAATTGGGTTTAGTTTGCCATTATAATTTTTAGTTGGGCAATGTACTCTCCAGAAGCTATCATCCTAAAATAGTAGAACTCTTTGAAACTCCTCTTCAACATTTTAGCTCATGTATTAATTCTTGCAATTATTCATCGTTTTATATCCTAATCGTCCGTAAGTTCATGTTCATTATATTCATTTTTAAAATTCCCGAAACTAAAATTGTTCTCCCTTTTCTATATTTTTTATTTTTATTTATTCTTGAAATCTATTCACGGTGTTGATCTGAATTTTTTATTATTATTTAAAATTTTTATATAGACGGAAGTGTACGAGCGGGTTTTGGCCTTAATGAAGCCTACCTGCCCAATTATTCGCGTCTGGGTATTTGAAATGATTATAAGGGCTGAAGCATTAGCACTAAGCTCCGGGCCAAATGGGGAGCTTAAGCCGGTGTGGAGTAAGTGGATCAGTCGGTGGAATTTAAAGCGACCCACAATTATTTAGCCGGGAGACTGATAATGCCCTGTAGCTAGTAAATTAAGTAGATTTTTCTTTTTTCTCGCTCTCTTATTCGCTCCCGTTATTTATTGGCCAAATTCCTATCTCAATTCAAAGCATAAATCAAGATTAGTCTCCTCTCCTTACTTTTAAAGCTATTCCGCTGATATCCTTTATTTCCTATCTTTCTTTTTGCTATTTATGGTCCCCGTCGGTTTTCGCTATTAAAATCAGTTTTGTACCATCCTAGTTTAATCATTTATTTATTTATCCTTTTGTTTGTGATATTTTAGAAAAAAATATGCCATTGAACAATGTCTATTTCTTTTGAGAACACCAAAAAAGTTTCTGTTATTTATGTCAGAGGCCTTATTATTAATATTATTTAGATCATTGTTAATATTGTCATAGCTTCTTTTCTGAGATATCTTTTAGAGAGACATGGCACAAAACGTAATAAACGGTTTACTTTTTTACTCCAAAAATTAAACCAGCCTTACACTTTAGCAAGCATAATAAATAAGTCTTTTTAATTCTAAATATAACCCCTCGGCCAGGACGTTTTAAAAACATAATTCCCCTCCTGATTTCCTCGATCTAACTCACATTTATTGAAGCTGCATAAAATTTTCCTCAATTAATATTTCCTCATCCTGAAGCATTCCAGCCTTCATGAATATCAATTATCACTGATTACCTTCTGAGAAAACTTCTGAACATGAACTAATTGATTACCATACTCTCTAATTCCTATCTTCGAATGCTATTATTTTTTTCGTATCACATGCTTTTCTAATCGCTGGAAATTTTCTGTTGTCAGGATGATACACTAACTCAAAAACACTCCAGACCTCCCTGCCTCCTGCAGTCTCTTTCACAGATCATAAGTAAAATCATAAGACTGTTCTCTTATCATCTACTTATTATTCACTCTTCATATCTCCTGTCCTACAAGTTCAGTAATTTAAAATTTAAGTGAACATCATAATTCTCCAACTTTTTTTTTTTTAGTTTAAAATTTTAGAATTATTTTTAAAATTAGGTCATGTACTAAATTAATAAGGTTGATTTTTATGATATTTCAAACATAGTAGTCAAATATTTTATTATTTGATTTAATATATTTTCATTGCCATACCAAATATTCTCTTAGTGCTGTTTTTGGAGTAAATTAGTTTGCGAATACAGAGCGAAAAGCTGTGGAGCACAAAGATATGCTGTTACAAACGCATTTAGCACTATGCTAAAAGCAACTAAAATGCCAAATGCTACTAAAAATAGTCTGCCGAAAATGTAGCTTTTTTTTTTTGTTCATCTTTTGACCCCAAAACCGTTGTTTGTTTCTATACTCTACTAATTGTGGAGTTTCTCTTAATAAAGTTTCTCAGCTATAGTGTGAGTGAAATAGAAGGACTCCAGATTATAACGCTTTTCTCTTTCCCTCCTCTCTCTCTCTCTCTCTCTCTCTCTCTCTCTCTCTCTCTCTCTCTCTCTCTCTCTCTCTCTCTCTCTCTCTCTCTCTCTCTCTCTCTCTCTCTCTCTCTCTCTCTCTCTCTCTCTCTCTCTCTCTCTCTCTCTCTCTCTCTCTCTCTCTCTCTCTCTCTCTCTCTCTCTCTCTCTCTCTCTCTCTCTCTCTCTCTCTCTCTCTCTCTCTCTCTCTCTCTCTCTCTCTCTCTCTCTCTCTCTCTTTTATTTAACTAGGAGTAGCATAATAGCTTGGAATTGCAACAGTTACGTATTTTTCCGAAAATAGAATAGAAACCATGTATCACTTGATTTTAAGTAAAACTTTTTATCGATACATTTCACAGCTGTACAGCGCCATTATTGTTGAACTGAAATAGGTTGAGGAAAGACCTCTCTCTGCCTTCACTTCAAAGGCCTATACACCTACAGTTATATTGAATGTTTAACTTCACAACTTTGAGCAAACACAAATCTAACTTCGTGGCACCATTTCAATGCTGAGGATAGGGAAACGCTTACTTGCAAGATATAGACTTTGCAGCCTATATTGACTCAAGAGTGTTGTTATCAGTATTCCTATATAATCACAAAGGAAAAGTATTTTAGCTTTTACTGAAAACATATGGATTCAAATAATTATATTTGTCTTTATTTTTCTAACTGTTTCTTAATAGAGTTTTTCATTATTATCCTCTAAATTTTCTATGAAAAGAGCTGAGAGAATAAAACACTAAATTATTTATAAAATCAGTTGTTTACCTAATTAATTATTTTATATTCGCAACTTTTCCTTTAACCAATAATACGGTTGAATCATTTATTCATCCGAAACGAGTTGAAATTCAGAATATCCGTTCAATAAAGTTATTTTAGCTGGAACCTTTTATAACTTCACCGCCAACCTCGATTACGAATAACTTCAGCCGTCTCAAACTTCTCACTTCCAACTTTTAAAAACATATGGCCGCAGATCACTATTTCGCTTGAAAAGTAGGCTAGCTATAAAAGAACTGCCATTTCTTTCTGTTGGTTAGTAAAAAAAAATTTTAATTAGTTAAATTTAGTGCCAGTGGTTTAGTCAGTTAAATTATTCCACTTTTTACTGATTTACTGTCAGTTTTATTTGGTAATAAGGGAATCTCACCCAGAAAAATTGATGGATAATTCGGATATTTGATGCTTCTTTGTATTGTTGAATTTATTATTGATGAAAAAAATAAAATTATATATTATATATATAATAGAACACACACACATATATAAGTTATAATAATATATAAGTTTATATTATATTATTAATATAACAAATAATTAGAAATCGATTATGGAAAGAAGAGATTCCTTTGCTATTGTTGTTTTAGTCTCCGTGAAGGTATAAAAGGGTGTATAAAAGAAATTTGAGGAGTGAATTTTATTTAGACATTTGGAATTTTCAATATTCGTTGAGAATAAATGTTTTAACAAAACGTATTACTATACCATCTTGTGCATTAATAATTTTACGAAGGGTTAAGGATTGAAGTTTTTGTGTATTTATGTGTATCTGTTTTTCTGAACTCTAATATTCTGCTTCGTATGGCTAGACATGTTTCAGTATTGCGTTATAAATAAACCTATTGTTTTGTAAGGTAAGTGGAGATCTGTAGTCCACAAGTTGAGAAAAGTAGACTATTACTAGTTCTTGTCTTTGCTTTATTGTATGTTTTTTTTTTCAGGTTTTTTCACGGGTTTTTTTTCAGGTATCTATTGTGTAGGTTTAGTACCAGATTTTGTTCGCAGTTTTTTTTTATAATTAGTTTTTTTTTTTTTTTGTTTTTTTAATATTTAATAGAGATAGAGGCCATGTAGCTTCCGAAGGAAATACCTTTATTTTTTTTATTTTTTCATTTTTGGGACCATTCTTCTAAAACAAATAAATCTATATACATTTAGCTTCTGAACGGCAGACGAAGCAATAATAGGATTTTTATCGACTGAAAGAAGAGTAGTGGCTTTGACAAAGCTGCATTTATTAGGTGGAAGGGTTTTGAATAGTATTTAGAGGTGTTGTATGAAGTTCACTATGTTGGCATATCATATCGCTGGCTAAAATGAGCAGCACGAAAGGAATATTAGTGTCATCTTTGTATGGAAATAATACTCGGAAACTATTCATTGCAGCAGGATAAGTATATCGAACATATTGTTTTTAGCATACTTTAAAATATTTAAATAATTTTACTCGATATATGCGATGAGTTTGGCTGTTTACACCATTTCTATACAGATGGTTGTTTGTATATATATTTTTGTTTTGTTTTTTAGTTAATTGATAATTATAATAATAAATATTGTGAATGAATAATTGAGGTACCTTTAAAGTTATCCGAAAAGCAGGCACGATGAATTAACCCCGTATAGGTGGTGGCCGAGCAGTTTAAAGTGTTTGACATTTAAGGATTGTTAAGTACCTGTGCTATAGCGCTCTTGTATTCAATGGGGTTTAACAACAGTAACGCAGCTGAGAGAGCAGCGATGGGATCTCTTTGTGGCCGGCTTGTCCCACTATAAGGACAGGGTATAAACCTGACTATCTCAGACTGATGAAATTTGTTTTGAAGGTTAGTTACCCTCCTAAGGATAAGGAAAAATGCATTTTTTTTTTCCAAATATCTCAAACGGTTTCAAACGGCTTCCTAAATAATCCCAAATTCCGCAGTAAAAATATTTTGAATCCATTATAACTTTTCTCTTAATTGAGTTAGAGAGGTGGCAGTGGTTTCATTTTACTTAATTAGAGGTGTTAAATGCCTTCTTCAAATTAAATAGTTCTTACTTTTGGTAAATGTTTCTCCAAATTTTAAAATGTGAGGCTAATGGTTTCATAGTTATATAGTAATTAAAAAAATGGTGTTTTAATGGTGAATTCAAAATATTTTTTTCACTGATTTCAGGATTCTTCGCGTAGCCTATGTTTGGGGCTGTTTGTTTGAAAAAGGATTGTTTTTCTTTAAATCTTAATAATGGCAACCTGAGGGTGTGACATTTCCTTTGTAGTAGACCTATGAAATCAATTTCGACCTTCTCACAGAGGCTAATCCACCGTGTGGCCTAGGCTGGCGAATATAACTTACCCGGAACGGAGTAATTTCCTGATAACTCCGGAAAACCTGGTCCTTTGCAAAAATATTCAATTAATATTATTTAAAAGTGGTTCAATATTTTTGATCGAAATATAGTATATTGCTTGTTGTGGAGATTTCTAATAAAGGATTCCTTAAATACCAGTTTTCGTGGTAGCCTCTGGTTGTTCCGGATGGTTATTTACCTGGAAGAACATAGCCGGCGTGGGCAAGAGGTCAAGGAACCAAAATATGAGGAAGGAGTCTCATTAGGGGTTTATAGCGGCCCATATCTGAGGAGGCTTATAGCTCATTAGCAGAGCACTTTGATGGCCCTCCCCCTCCCTGCCCCCCACCCTCCTCCCTCCGCCCCCTCACGCCGCATTTCTCCCTTCCCCTCCCCCCTCTCCTTTAGCAGTCTCTTTACAGTTCGCTGATGTACATTCTTATTGTATAATCATCTGTGAGCATCGTTCTTCGCTTAGTGGCTCGTCTGATTACATTCCCGGTTCTTACCCTCAGGAGATTGTCAGATTTAATACCCTAAAGTGTTCTTTGGCTCAGTCTTGTCGAATCTGAGCTGCCGTTTAATAATTATCTAAATCACGTGCATTAATGAGTTTTACTTCTATATCATTCTGTAGCTTCAATTTATCATCGATACTAATATATAAAAGGACAAACCATTTTTCGTTTGTGGTAACTAACCAAGAAAACTACTGAACTAATCTTAACCACATTATCTGTATAGTTCCAGGAAGGTTTAGCAATAATAAAATATCAAATATTTTGTTATTTAAAAAACGAATGTATTTGGATAACAGTGGAGTTTAAAAATTGACCGATAGGTGACGAAAGTTATTCTACATGAGATGTTACAAAGGGGAGGTGTTATACAGGGTGAGTATCTCTTAGCGTAAAAAAAAAAATTGGGTGAAACTAGATCAAAAGTGTAGCCAAATGCCGCAGACCTCACCTTTCTATTCCAATCCGTTGCAGATATATGGTAAATAAACGATTTTTTGGAGGAAAGCATGTTTTTTACGATAAAAGCTGTAATATCTCCATTTTGTTTAAATATTTTTCAAATATTGATCACATTTTCGGATTTAGCAATAAATTTCCTATAAGATCGGAGTAATTTAACCTTGAATTTTACAAACTTGGGACCTAAAAAATATCTTTATCTTCACCTAATTTAGGGAAGTTACAATTTCTTATAATACTTCAGCGCTCACTGCTTTTCATAAAAACAATCCACAAAACTGCAAAGCTCTCAAAAACTTACAAATTTAATAAGCTTTCAAATGATATGTTAAAAGTAATGATTTTGTTTTAATTTCATGGAGAAATTTACTTTTGAAACCGAAAAAAACATGGTGTTCTCATTTAGCATACAAATCAGGTACTTTGGTAAATAAGACATTATGATAATCGCTTGATGAAAATCTGTATTTTAAATAAAAGAAACACTTCATTAGAATAAAAAGCAAAGAAAAAATTTGTTAATTTGAAAATAAAAGAATCACTGTCAATAAAGCGCCGCCAGAGTCCGTTATTTTATTAAATTTTCAAAATGTCCTCCATTATTTCGAATGCAGCTTCTTGCTCTCTTTCTCACAGCCCCTACGGTCACTGCTAAAGTCAGACGCTGTTGCAATTTGGCTCCGGCCTCCAGAATTCTCGTCTTTAGGACCTCAATGCTGGTCACTTCTCTGGCATATACCTCGCTTTTTATGTAGCCCCACACATAAAAGTCCATTGGAGCTAAGTCAGGTGACCTAGCTGGCCAATGTATCACACCATTTCTACCTATCCAGGTCGAATATCGTTGGTTCAGCCATTCCCGTACTGCTGCCGAATGATGTGGAGGAGCACCATCGTGTTGGAATATTATGTTTTGCTGAACATCAAGTGGAATGTCGTGAATAAGTTGTGGTAGAATATTTTGTAAAAAATCCAAATAACTTTCTCCATTCAATCTGCTGGGCAAAAAATGTGGCCCAATGAGTCGGTCCCCTATTATCCCAGCCCACACATTCACTGTAAAACGATGCTGGAAAGATGCTTCTTGAACCATATGTGGGTTTTCAGCTGCCCAGTAGTGCCGGTTGTGGACGTTAAAAATTCCTTCCCTTGTAAAAAGAGACTCATCTGTCCATAAAATTTTCCTCAGAAACTGGTGTTCTTGAATGTCTCTATTTAAAAGCCAGCGGCAAAATTGTATTCTATGTACATGATCATTAGGTTCTAGCCCTTGTACTTGTGTGAAATGATATGGGTGAAAATGTTCTCGGTGCAAAATGTTGATAACTGACCTTTGGGAGATACCAATTTCACGGGCCAAGTCTCTTGATGAAACACTGGGATTTTCATTTACTATATCAATAATTTCCTCTTCGAGTTCAACATCATGAGGAACTTGTCCCAATTCTTGACGTAACTTATGAACGGAACCTGTTTCAGATAAACGTTGATGAGTTCGTGAAAACACTATCGTAGAGGGGAGGCGCCTATCTGGAAACCTAAGTTGGTACTCCCGCCGCGCTGCACTCGCGTTTCCATTACAAAAACCATACAAAAAATGTATGTCAGCGTACTCACCATTTGTGAACGTTGCCATCTTCGCAGGTGTATTGCCAAACAGAAAAAAATAATCCCAATAAATAAAATGGGCCCTCAAGCTAAGGATAAGCAATATTAGCAAGGGTCTTTCTAATGATAGTGACACTTTTATCTCTGTAGCTTCTTAATTTCCAAATCAAACTTTCAATCATTATATCAAAATAAAAATAAAATAATAAACAATAATCCCCTCCCATTTCAAAATAAACAGGAAAATAACTATGAAATAGCGATAATGTGCTTAGTACTGAGAGAGGTCAAAGTCGCTGTTGTTATTATGAATACCTGAACTGGCCTAAAATTTATGTCAATAAATATTATATTTTTTCTTTGCTTTTTATTCTAATGAAGTGTTTCTTTTATTTAAAATACAGATTTTCATCAAGCGATTATCATAATGTCTTATTTACCAAAGTACCTGATTTGTATGCTAAATGAGAACACCATGTTTTTTCGGTTTCAAAAGTAAATTTCTCCATGAAATTAAAACAAAATCATTACGTTTAACATATCATTTGAAAGCTTATTAAATTTGTAAGTTTTTGAGAGCTTTGCAGTTTTGTGGATTGTTTTTATGAAAAGCAGTGAGCGCTGAAGTATTATAAGAAATTGTAACTTCCCTAAATTAGGTGAAGATAAAGATATTTTTTAGGTCCCAAGTTTGTAAAATTCAAGGTTAAATTACTCCGATCTTATAGGAAATTTATTGCTAAATCCGAAAATGTGATCAATATTTGAAAAATATTTAAACAAAATGGAGATATTACAGCTTTTATCGTAAAAAACATGCTTTCCTCCAAAAAAATCGTTTATTTACCATATATCTGCAACGGATTGGAATAGAAAGGTGAGGTCTGCGGCATTTGGCTACACTTTTGATCTAGTTTCACCCAATTTTTTTTTTTTACGCTAAGAGATACTCACCCTGTATACAGCTTGAAATTGATAATAAAATTTGCTTTTGTTCAATCAAACTATTAAAAAGAATTTAAATATGTGGTGAGGCATGTGGATCCCAATGAAGTTTGAAAATCGACTGATATGTGATTAGCACTATTCCGCAATAGAGTTTAAAACGTTAAAACTACTGAACCCATCTGTACCTAATTTTAACTACATCACCTCCATAGTTCTATAAAGATTTAGCAATATTACAATTTACAATAATGAAAATTTAAATGTACAGTGTTGTGTGTCAAAATGAGGTTCGCCACACCAGCATATATTTTTATGGTTTGAAATAAAAGTCCGACCAAATGAAATTAATAAAATTATTTCTTGACTAAGCCATGGGCCACATCAATTTGTAGGGAGGACGTATCATTGTATAACATTGAGAACATATACAAGAACCCTCTTATTTAATAACCGAATAGAGATGTCGATACTGTAACGAGAAATTCACAGTGAAATATATCCCTTATAGTCCAGTAAAATAAGGCTCCAAAAGGCCGTATTCAAAAAAAAACTGCGGAACTTTTATTCTCAACGTATCTTTATGTTTTTTGGGGTGCTGAATCCGAATCTGAAGGTTACTACCACGGCAACCATCGGTTTCATATTCAAAATCGCAAAAAAAAAACCCCGTAATTTTTTGTTTTTTATCTATAACACGATAACAAAGTTTTTTTCGAAGAAAGCCTTCGAATATTAATTGTAGTTGGAACTAGCACCTTATAATGAAAAAAGAAATCCGAAATCGGACCATTTTTCGCAAAGTTACGTTATTGGGACAAAATGGAGAAATTGGCCAACTTGCCGTCAGCCCACAGCTCCGCGAAAACACGTTTGTCGTACTCTTTTGGCTATAACTATGAAACTATTTGTCCGATACAAAATTACTTTTTTTCATCGTAAAGCTGATTAAATTTACTATAAGAATCTATGAATGAAGTTTTAATCATACCCCGTAAAATGTACATGCCAGCCCGCTAATAAAAACGTGCTCTTGTAAAATCCTGTACTGTAAAAAGTGTTTTTTTGGCACATTTGTCGCTCTAACTCCACAAATATTTGTTCGATCCCAAATTTCTTTTTTTTATCTCAAATTCGCTATCAGATGCTATATATGAAAATTATATTAAATCCTTTAAACCACCCAAGTAGCTACCAACAGCAAGCAACAGTTTATCTTGGATTTTAAACCAATTAACCCCAGAACTTGCATAATTAGATTGCGCGGCTCATACCAAAATTACTCAATAGTAAGCGCCTATGCTCGAACAGAAGATGCATTCGAAAATGATAAGGACGAATTCTACGAATTACTCGAGAGATCTCTCCACCAATGTCCTAATCATGACATAAAAATTGTTGCTGGCGATATGAATGCTAAAGTAGGACGCGAGCAGTATTATTATCCTACAGTTGGTCGACACAGCCTTCATGAAGTCTCTAATGATAATGGACATCGACTAGTCAATGTTGCAGAAGCATGTAATCTGACTGTTAGAGGAACGCTGTTCCCCCACCGAAACATATATAAGGGAACTTGGAGATCACCGAATGGAGAGACCACTTATCAAATCGACCACATCCTCATATCATCACGCAACAAAACAAACCTCATGGATGTCCGAGTATACAGAGGAGCAAATGTGGACTCGGACCACTATCTCGTGAGAGCTCATAGGAAAGCTCATGAGGGATAGGATATCACTTGTAAAAAGACAGCCAGCCTACCAAGCCAAGAAATTTAACGTTTCAAGATTAAAGGACGATGACACACGGAGGAGATACGAGGATCGCGTGGATGAATTTATTAGGCAACTGGATGCCCCTCTGGACTACGGCATTGATAGTCATTGGAAATGAATAGAAGATGCTATCTCGGGTGCTGCGGAGGAAGTCCTTGGCTTTCGGGAAAGGGAGCCGCATAACCCATGGTATGATATGGAATGTCTTAATGCAAATGCAGCCAAAAACAAGAGCTATAGGCTAATGATTCATCGACGTACAAGAGCAAGCACTGAGGAATACAGACGTCGAAGACGCTCCGTAAAGAGGCTACTTCAGAGGAAGAAAAGGCAATGGAGAAATAAACAGCTGCAAGAAGCCCAGACCCTGAAGACCAATAACGAGATTAGAAAATTCTACCAGAAGATAAACACTGGAAGAAAGCCCTTTCAGCGTAGATTAAATGCATGCAGAGCTGAGGATGGATCGTTATTGAGTGATGAAGGTGGAATCCTTAGAAGATGGCACCAATACTTCCGAGATCTCCTCAACGATGGGGACCCTCCCCCCAACTCTCAACTCGCCCAGTTCCAATTGAGGATCTACATCCGTCTGATGAAGAGAAAATTAATTCAGCCATATCCAGGCTTAAAAATAATAATACGGCCTTGGAGCGGAGCTCTTCAGGCAGGGCGGGATGGAACTGACCAAGACACTCCAGGATCTCCTCACCTCTATCTGGGTGAAGGAAACTATGCCACGGAGCTGGAACAAAACGATAATTTGGCCTATTCACAAGAAGGGAGACCAGCTAGACTGTCCTAATTATCGTGGCATATCACTGTTACCAGTAGCATATAAGATCCTCTCTCTTGTCCTCTTTGAGCGTCTCCTTCCATGGGCTGAAAGAATTGTGGGTCCCTACCAGTGCGGTTTTCGGAAGGGTAAATCAACCGTTGAGCAGGTCTTCACCCTCCGGCAAGTCATGGAGAGGGGTAGGGAATTCAACATCCGAACCCACCACTTATTCATAGACTTTGAAAGTGCCTACAACAGTATTGATCGTAAAGAACTTTATATCGCACTAGAAGAACTTGGAATACCCCAAAAGCTCTTAAGAATGTGTCAAGTTACGATGGAGGGTGTAGAATGCTACGTAAGGGTCCAAGGCGGGATGACCGAGCCAATCTTCTCAAGTAGGGGTGTCCGTCTGGGTGATGCATTGGCCTGCCTTCTTTTTAACACCGGCCTTGAAAAAGCCATCAGAAGTTCCCAAATCCAACTGGGTAGCACCATATTTAATAAAACGGTTCAGCTGCTTGGGTATGCCGATGATATTGATATCATGGGACGATCGTTTCAGGCTGTCTCAAATGCGTTCCTTCTCCTTGCTGAGAACGCCAGGAGAATGGGTTTAATAAACGACGCGAAAACGAAGTACATGGTATCAGGAGAACGGACAGTACAGGGCGAAGAAGTCAGAATTGGGGATTAAAAATTTGAGAAAGTTAACGAATTTGTATACCTCGGCTGTCAAGTGGATGTGGATAACAACATATCTGGGGAAATTAGGTCACGGATCAGCTAATCAAGCAGATGTTTCTATGGCCTACGTAACCATTTCCGAAGCTCCCTGCTTCCGAGAGCAACCAAGGTACAGCTGTATAAAACCTTGGTCCGCCTATTCCTGAGCTACGGTTCTAAGACCTGGACACTCACGAAGAAAGATGAGTCCGCATTACTTATCCACGAGAGGAAGATCCTGCGATCTATCTATGGTGGAATTATGCAGGGACAAGAGTGGCGTCGACGAACCAATCAAGAACTATATGCTCTCTTTAGGGAACCGAATATAGTAAAGTTTGTTCGGCTTGGAAGGCTAAGGTGGGCTGGACACCTTGCGAGGATGGATGAGGGTTCCATTCCAAGGAGGACATTGCTGGAGGAACTTCATGGAACCAGGCGAAAAGGAAGACCCAAACTGCGTTGGCGAGACGGTGTTGCGCATGATGCCCGGACATTGCTTGGGGTGCGTAACTGGATGGTGGCTGCGCAGAACCGGGACATATGGCGTGGGCTGATTGAGGAGGACTTGACTCAGTAATGAGTTGTTGCGCCACTGATGAAATGAATGAAACCAACCAAGATAGCACGCTAAATGTGTATGTTTTGGCAAAATATGTAAATTATGACATGTTCAGTAGACTGGTGTGGGTATTTCACGGTGTTATATATAAGTTAATAGGATCTAATAGTAAATTTAACGAGCTTTTAGATAAAAATATTAAATTTTGGATCGGACAAATGGTTTTGGAGTTATAGCGAATAATGTGCCAAAAAAAAAAAAATGTATTTTGCAAAAGTAAGTGATTTTCAGCGTGATAGTTTGTCTATTTCAAGAATTTTGATAAAAATTTCATATATAGGATCTTATTGTAAATTTAACCATCTTTCAGATTGAAAAAAAACATTTTGAATCGGACAAATACTTTCGGAGTTAAAATAAAAAATGTACCGAAAACCATGGATTTAACAACAGTACGGGTTTTTAGGCGTCTAGGATGCATATTTTAAGGGACTTGATTATAACTTCATATATATATTCCAATAGTAAATTTAACAAGCTTTTAGATGAAAAAAAGTAATTTTAGATCAGAAAAATATTTTTGTAGTTATAATGAAAAATGTACTTTTATTTTACTGTACATTGTACGGAAATGATTTCATGAACGATTTCATACATAGGATCTGATTAATAAAAGCTCCAAAACCATTCGTCCGATCCAAAATTTAATATTTTTTTCTAAAAGCTCGTTAAATTTACTATTAGATCCTATATATGTAACTTATATTTAACACCGTGAAATACCCACACCAGTCTACTGAACATGTCCTAATTTACATATTTTGCCAAAACATACACATTTAGCGTGTTAGCTTGGGTGGCTTACAGGATTTAATATAATTTTCATATATAGCATCTGATAGCGAATTTGAGATAAAAAAAAGAAATTTGGGATCGAACAAATATTTGTGGAGTTAGAGCGACAAATGTGCCAAAAAAACACTTGGATTTTACAAGAGCACGTTTTTATTAGCGGGCTGGCATGTACATTTTACGGGGTATGATTAAAACTTCCTTCATAGATTCTTATAGTAAATTTAATCAGCTTTACGATGAAAAAAAGTAATGTTGTATCGGACAAATAGTTTCATAGTTATAGCCAAAAGAGTACAACAAACGTGTTTTCGCGGATCTGTGGGACTGACGGCAAGTTGGCCAATTTATCCATTTTTTCCCAATAACGTAACTTCGCGAAAAATGGTCCGATTTCAGATTTCTTTTTTTCATTTTTGCTAGTTCCAGCTACAATTAATATTTTAAGGCTTTCTTCGAAAAAAAAAACTTTGTTATCGTGTTATAGATAAAAAACAAAAAATAACGGGTTTTTTTGCGATTTTGAATATGAAGCCGATGGTTGCCGTGGTAGCAAACTTCAGATTTGGATTCAGCACCCCAAAAAACATAAAGATCCGTTGAGAATAAAAGTTCCGCAGTTTTTTCTACTTATTTTACTGGACTATGAAGAATATCCTTATTAACAGATTTGCTGCCTAGGACTACATCTAGGCAAACGGTTAACAAAATCCTCATACAAATCTAAAATTACAAGAAACGTCTCGTCGTTTTCGACTACTTCAACATTTACTAGACAAACGTTTAAAGCTCCCAATTAATTACACAAGACTCATATACATGACAGTAAACATACCTATTTGGAAATATGGAGGTGAGCTTTGTGGCTCCGCTAAACCATCATACATGGTTCCATCTCATCATACATCCGCTATACCATCTCGTATCCGATCCTTGCAATCCAAAATCCTATGTTCCATATGTTGGTGATGTATCCCAAACCTATTCTTTTTATTGTAAACTCCGTAACCATTCAAATCCACTAGTTTTTCAACTTGCTTCCTATTCTGTTCCTGGCAACTCGACGAGGCGTCTGAAAAAGAGATGCCCTCAAGACCTTCTTACATAGAACTTTGATTAAAGTGCCACCACTGGTTAGTTGTTCCATAAGCGATTGTCATGTTTATATTTTACGATATCATCATATTTACTGGATGTGTGTTGTTTTATTTATTTTTTTTTTGCAGTTATAAATTTCAATAAATAGATAATAATAATTAAAAAAACTACTTCTTTCCTGATCTTCACATTGGTTTAATCTGGTTCCATTTTCTTCCCTTATTGCTCTTGGTTTCTTCTATTTTATTTAGTATAACTCTTTCCTTTTTACTTTAGTTAAGGCAGAGAAAGAAGAAAAGGCCAGAAGAGGAAATAAGAAAAGGCGTGAAATAAGATAAAAAGGCATTATATATTGGAGGGCAGTTAGCGGGAGCGTTTGTCACCGAGGCAGGCGGTCCACTCGCTGACCCCCTCCCCCCCCCTCTGGGCTAGGATATTACTCCTTCTTATTGGCCCCACCTGAGCCCCCTCTTAATCGAACCAATAGGCTTCTCTGGAAGGGGAAGGGGGAAGGTGGGGCTGCAAAAATTGCTATTAAAATATAGGACCTTCCCGGATAAATTGCTTCCATCATCAAAAGACCCCGAGCTAATCTTGTGTATATCATCAAATTGGATCTTTTATTTTCGAGGAATAAGAATTATTCTTTTTTTAAACCTTCCTTTATGGAGTAATTTTTTTTCTCACTGCTATGGAATGGAAAGTTGAAGGCTTAGATCGCCCAGTTTATTCCAGATTAAAGAGGTTTATTCAGTTCAGAGAGATAGCTATTGAACCGAAATCATTGGGGTTGATGTGAATTTTTCTGTATTCGAATAAAAATGAAACCTCTAAAAATACATCTTTATTTTATGTATATTGGAAAACTGCAACTAAGAAATGGTTAAAGAATAACGGAGGGTTACTGGAAATCGATTAGAAAGCGAGTTGAGAGACTATTGGTTTTTAATGGTTCTGGCGTTTATAATGAAAGGATTGTAAGATGAGCATCATATGAAACAACAAGATCTTCATCGATAAGTTTATTTGTGTCAAAGTAAGGAGCATAGAGGGTTTCAGATTGTAAGGATTGGATACGAGATAAAGTTAAATGGTTTAATTGAATGCCAAAGCTTAACTACGAATATCTATACTGAAAATATAAAAATAACATTTTTAATTTTATTATTGTTATCAACCTAGCTTGTCCGTCCATAAGTGGGGGGATGAGTCTGGTTGTGGGATCCCTAGGATGATTGTATGTTGTAAATAAAGTGTGATGATTTTTTTTTTTTTTAATCTATTTTATTCTTCTTAATTGATTGTATAATATATTATGATTTTTTTTAACATTTATTTAAGAAAGTATTACAATCTGCCTCAATGTGGGCTATAAGGAATATTGATGGCTTAATGGATCCATTCACACAATATGTACAATATGAAATAAAAACAAAGAAAGTGAACAATAAATAAAAAAAAATAAAAATAAGTAAAGAATCTCATAATATGCAATAAACTAAAAATTAAATGAACAAATTACCTCAAACTATACAATAGGGTCACCTGTGGTGTAGTGGTTAGCATAGCAGCCTACTTCACCCAAGATCGCGGGTTCGCAGCCCGGCAGATGACCTTAGGGTTTTTTGAAGAGAGTAGAAAATCCTTAGCTATGCCGTCCTTCGGAAGGGACGTAAAATGGGGGTCCCCAGCCTGTGCGATGTCAGGTACTCGTTAAAGATCCCTATCCTAATTATACCTGGATCTGGATAGGCAAAATTTAGGACTCCCTCCTTAGCATCGTCCGATCAGCCATAGCATCATAAAGTTACGTTAAGCGAAATAAACAAATAAAAATAAAAAATTTAAAAAAAAAATAATAATAAATAAATAAAAAATAAATAAAAATTTAAAAATTAAAATTAAATTAAATCTTAAAAATACATTCATACTTTATTTACAATATATACACATCTGAGGGATCCCCCAACCAGACTTGTACCTTCACTTATGGAGGGACAGGCCAGGCCCCAAGAGATCCGAGCGCTTCTCTCTCAGCTGCGTCACTAGTATAAGATAACACCAGTGAGTGAGAAATAAGATTCTATATTTTCTTTTCTTTTTTATTTATTCTCACTCTTTATATTGTGTGAATGTATATATAAAGATATAACTTATCTCTCTCTATGAGGCAGATTGTAATATTTTATCAATAAAAGATTTACTCAAACATAAATACTGTAATGTAATTAATAATCAAAATCTCTCCGCAGGTTGAATCGATAGTAGCCTTGAGGTTTATTATAAAAGTCGAAATAATTTCCTTGCGTTGGCGAGATTTTTCTTTTATGCTCTGAATGTTTGCTGTTCTAGTGCTGTATCTCTACCTCCATTGGCTCACGAACGAGTGCTGTGTCGAGAGAGAAGCGCTAGGATATCCTAAATCCATATTTAACCCCTCATGCTGTAGGAATTGAAGCTAGTTGGGGAGGTCAAATATGTATGAATGTGTTTTTTCTATTTTATTTATTATTATTCCTGTTTATTAATTTTTTGTTGTATACCTTTATTTATTTACCTTTTTGTATCACAATTACGTTTCGTTTTATTTTTTTTTTTCTTGTAAATAGCGCTTTGCCAGATTGTACTTTTTGTCAAACTGAAGTTAAAAAAATAAAATTTTAATCATATTAAGCAATGTCAATATTTAATATTTTTTTAAATAATTTTTCTATTTCATATCCCATTTATTTATCTACTTTTAAATTGTTTTGTGTACTTAGCATTGTTCAAGTATCTTATTGATATATATTTCTTTTTTCAGGTAAGAAAGAAACTATTGTGGCGATCTCTTTTTCCAGGTAAACTTTTACAGATTTTAGTTTGAATTATAGATAACTTACTGTATTTCCGTTTTAAATAATACGTCCATTGCCTGAATGAAAATTATTTATTAAGGTCAGGAAAGTGTTGATTTAGACATAGAAGGGCTTGCTGCAAAAAGGAGGTTGCTCAAGGTAAAGATTGGGACTTAAGTAAAACCTTGGGATTAAAAAAAACAAAACATCATGTTTATATATTTTTATTTTGTAAGATTTAGCTCTATTTGTTGGTCGTAGTCCCATATCGTGTGCCTCAAAAGATGGGGCTGTATTTTTTGTTTGTAGCAAGTTTGCTTGATTTTCAAACTATGATTATTTTTATTTATTTTTTTTTTTTTCGAAATTTTGATAAGTAGAGCTACCTTTTTTTTTTCTTTTTTTTTTTTCAGGAAATCCTTAAATCGCCGACTAAAACTGTATTTATTCTTAATCGGGGCAAATTGAATGCGTTTATGGATGTATTCAGCTTACTTTGCGTTTTCATATAAATTTTATTTTGGATTTTAATTGACTTAACCTGAATTTGGATCGAGTAAACAGAATATATAGTGAAAAAAATGGAAACCAACAACTGCAATATCAAGTTCTGCTATTTTTTTTTTCTATTATAAAATGCCAAACCTCAAGTTTCATACTATATTTTTGTTTTTGTTTCATTCTTTATAATTCTGTTTATAGAATTCCTTGTTAAGAATAATAGTCATATAGTTTTCATTCTATGACTCCTCACTACCTTCTGATAATTGCCTTGTCTAAGGTAGTGTCTATGTAGGACCTTTTTTAATTATAAGTTTATCATTGTACACTGCCAATTTATTCTTTCATGGGGTGTATCAATTGTTAGTTTCCGATAAATATAAGTTAAATTGAACATTAATTATCAGAAATGTAAGGTTTGAATCAATGTTAGTAAACATGATGGTACTCTTTTAAATAATATTTTTGGTTGTGCTAAAGTGCGGTTTCTGAAATTCTAAAAAATAGCTTTAATTAAATGAATTAAAACTAAAATTTTCTATTGAATTTTTTGAACTAATAAATAGAATTAATTTATTTATCATCCACACTATGTATACGATTTTGACGGTAAGGGGAAGCCTTGTAAACATAAGGCAAAAACACTGGTTAATTTCTTAATTCGAAGTTTTGGTATTAATTATTATGGCACCGTAGTTTATAATTACTTCATACGTAATTATTGTTTGGGTGGAAACTTCCACTTGAAGGGGTATAAACTTGCAGAAGTCAGTTTTCCCTCGAGAAGTTCTCTCTAGTTTTCTTCCTCTTCAGGCGGCTCATTAGTTCTTCGTTTAGTTAGACGGTACTTGCGAGTCCAGAAAAGTATGCCCTCTCCTTATTGAATTAGCCTGATTATTTACGGCCTTTCTTGGTAACTTTACGAAACCGTACGTTTCCCTTGAATATTTTTTTAATACGATCTCTAGCAGTGAAAGTGAATATGGAGAGTTTTAGTAATTCAATGAAAATTTGGCTCATATATTTTATTAAACATTTCCTCCTTCGCCATCCTCTCTATTGATGGAAAAATTATGACTAATTAAAGACAGTCACAGAAGATGACAGCACAAATGACCAAGATTAATCTCTTAAATGAACAAAGAACCTCTACAAATAGTAAATTAGTAGCTCAATAAATTTTGAGCCAAAACCAGGTCGATTTAAAAATAGTTTATAATCAAAATTTCCAGGATTAGTTCCTTATATGTTGAATAATTTTCGATAAATTCACTAATTTCACATTAAGCTTCCAGTGATGTATCCGTGCCAATTTTATTTCGATGCTCGGTTCCTCAGTTCGAAAATAAATCGCTATGATATAAAATAGTAGCCCATGGAATAAATTAGTGAGCATAAAATACCATTTATTATTCACAACATACAATATACAAGTTAACTAGCATCCCCCCGTCGCAGCTTCACTCGCTCTCATGGTTTTGTATTGCAGCAGTTCCCTCCTGTGTAGCGACATTCACTCCAATAGATCAAATATTTTAGTGTTACTTTTCTATTAATAAAATATAATTTATGAGTGCTGCAATACAATCCGGCAAAATCATGATGAAGTTCGCCTAGCAGTAGATGAAGTCAAAAGAAGATCGGTGCTGTGTATGAGAGAAGAGGGAGGACTTTTTGAACAATTATTGTAAATTAAGTATGTAAATTTAAATTAAACTATCTTAAAATTCAAATATCAGAATAAGATAAATAGGTAACTGTGATTAAATTACATTTCTATTAATAAAACATAATAAAACTATTTTAAACTTCTGAGCATTCTCTCAGTATTTCCCAAAATGCCGATGATTTCAGTATCAATTTTAGAAATTATCACTATTCATGGTATACCATTCGAAAGTCGTATTTGTCAAGAAGTTTTTTTCGAGTAGTGCATGTTTGAAACATATGTAATATTTTTGAGAAAAATGCAGTCAAAGTTTTGGAACGGAATCAGAAACTTGCTATTTCATATGTTTGGATCAATAAGTTCAATACTGGAAATTTAATCTCCTTTCTAACGAGCATATTGAAATTGCTCTAGGTTTAATAGTTCGGGAAATATAGACAATTATTTGTCAAAAATTAGAAATTTCTTTATAAAATATAAAATTAAAAATATCTCTAAAACGGATGAGAATCGAGCTATAGTTTATATGAAATTTTTTGTTGCAAATGATGCCTAGAATCGCCTCTCGAAGTTACTGCAGTCTTATACTCATCACCCTGTAGAAAATTATCAAAAGTTGTTATGTATGAACATAAATTATAAACAATCATGGCTACTTATAATATCGATTATCACCCAAAAATTTATCATTGTTATCACGACTATTTTAGTAAAAATCAAACATCTCAACCATTTTTCACCTAACGTAACTAAACAAAAACTTTTTCCTTTTTTCTAATATTTTCAAAGATATCAAACGAAAAAGAATTGGGATTTGTATAATTTTGGATCTTTACTTTAAATATATCTATGCAGCATACCCAACAAAATATTACATTTTATTTCTGCTTGTTAAAATTATAATTATCGTACATTATGTAAATTAGTATATCCCCTTTGGCGTCTTCGCCCTCTCTTAGAAGTAAAGAATTTAGATCATTTTAACTAATAATGGAAGTTTTATTTGTTTATATATTAAAATTTCGTATGCAATTGAGCATTATTTCTTCAATGAAATGATTAAGCAATTTTTAACTGGTTATACTTGAACAGATTAGGTGGTTGAAGATTACATAAAAGCAAAATTAGATTTCCAATTTTTAATTCTAATGTATGAAAAAGTAATCCAGATAGACAGAGACTATTAAGAAACTCTGTCGGATAATGGACTGCATTATCAGTGCTTACAACTACGAGCCCATGAATTATGAATTATAACTTTGTAGTGAAGAAACATTTATAATTTCGGAATTTTAAAATAAACTTTAGGGGAATATTCGCTGACCCCACTACACTGCCCTCTGTTATTCCATTTTGAACAAACTGGATATACATAGGAGACTTACATTGGGACTTTGAATGGTGCCCATGTTTTGTGAATGTTGCACCGTGTTGAGACGAGTTGGGAGCTTGTTTGGTCGTATTCGGTCTTGTACAGTGAGGAGCCAGTACAGCAAAAGTTTTGAGTGGATTAGGTTCCTCAGCTGGGAGGGGAGTTAATTCACAATCCGGACAAGTTTGAAACTACATTTTGGTGATGAATAGCCACTATTTATCGTGAATAGTAGTAGTTACTGTAGTGAGTGAATATTCCTTTTATGATACGGTACTAAATGTATTATTATATTGCCTATGTGTTCATGTTGTAACTGATTGAAACAATTTCATGTTTATTTTATTGTTTAAATATATCAATATGAAAAAAAAAGGAAATCAAGTTATAATTTTTAAAATTAAATATCCCCAATTCTTTCGCTTAGTATTATATTATTTCAAGAGTGAAGAGTTTAGTAATATGTTTTTTATTAAAGAAAGCAATCTTTAAAATAAATTTTGAAACCAATAGTTTACTATTCAAACATTAGTTAATGAAGCAGAGGTAACGTCAACATATTTCATATTTTTGATCTACTGGTCTATGAACACTGCTCAAATTTTTCATGTTATTTTGAAAATGTTTCTATAAATGACTTAAATTTGTAATAAAATCACTGCATCAAAAGATTATGTAGTTGATGCAATATAAGTGTTTAGAATCCAGTCGAAGAACATTTCATTGACTCAAGGGAACACAAGGAAGTAACTATTTGAGTATAAAACTTTCAAATTTAGTAATGAAGTGAATTGTAATTTAGGGCAGCGCTTAGATGATAGCGCTGAAAAAGAAAAGGGAAGGTTGTACTGTTTAATTTTTTTATGTAGAAATAAACTTATACATTTAAAGCAAATAGTAAAGGTTGTTGAAACAACTTCAAAATCAAATTTGTTTATCTTCAAATATAATTTTTGAACATATTATTATGTTTAATATATATTTTGAGTTTTTCTAATCTTTTTCCTGATATAATAAAATCTTTGAAAATGTTCTAATGTTTTATTTCTCTTTAGTCCAAATAATTATTATGAACATTAGTAATATGCACAGGATTCTTAATATCAAAGTAGCTAAAAAAAAGTTCAATGATAACTTCTAAATATTTTATAAGACAAATATTTTTATTCAGAAGACAAAAACTAGCTGTAAACTATATAAGCAAATTATACCCTCAAACCACTCACCCAACTCACAAGTACATCTTCCAACCCAGATTCTCTAGAAAATTTCAACAGCAGAATAATACCACATTACTATTGGCAGAAAGAATGATATCTACTATTTCAATGTTAAAGTATATCAAATTAAACTTAATTAAAACTGGCACACCTCCCTGGTCTTACATTCCTCCAAAATTAAACCTGATTCTATAAAAATATCCCAAAGGAAATACAAAACCTGAAGTATACAGAAAACACTTCGACAATACCATATCCTCCTTACCTCAACATTTATTAATATTCACAGACGGGTCCAAATCAGACACATCAACAGCATCTGCTGTCACTCCACAAACAACACATAAGTGCAAGTTACACAAACTTTGCAATATTTATACGGCTGAAATTAATGCAATCGATATTCTAAATTAAGGCTCTACGATATTCCCTAAACTCGCCCATTAAATATGTTGTCCTGGTGTCGGATTCACTCAGCGATTCGAGGTCTATGATGAACATGTATTCATATCACATAGGAATACATTGTATTCTGGATCCCGTCAAGAAACTATATGAAGGAGGAAAATTGGTTTACTTCATCTGGTCACCAAGTCATATCGGTATAAGCGGTAATGACATGGCTGATAAAGCAGCAAAAGAAGATCCTAGCCCTCCCAGGACCTGGCAAAACCTTTCTAACGGCACCAGAACTTGCACGCCCACTTTGAGAGAAGATATCCCAAGAGTGGCAAGCATTGTGGGATCACAGCCCACCAAGTAAACTCAAGGCTTTCAAAAAGGACATAAAACCATGGAGCAGTTCCTACCGCAATAATCACAGAGCAGAAATGATCCTTACGCGATTAAGAATTGGCCACTCCAGAACAACACACCTTCACCTTATAACCGAAGAGGCTTCTCCCAATCGTGAAATGTGTAGCAATGTTTTATCAATAAACCATATGTTTACTGAATGCCCATACTGCACCACAAAGCTAACCGAATCTGGAATACCTCGAAACATCTCAAAGGCGCTGGGCAACGATGAAAAAATTGAAAAAGTGATAGCCCTCCTTTATAGAGAAAAGCGATATTACAAAATATAGATATATTTCTATCAAGAACAGACGAGTGTTGATGACCTATAAGTTTTATGCACACAAAACTCTTTTTGGAATCTCCATTTCAAAACTCTAGTAACTTTTGATTATGTAGGATAATATACGTAGGATGTTCGATGGTTTGTGACATTCAAACACATCACATCAATAGTATGGCTTCATTGAACAAGGATTACTTGAGATAAGCGATTCTAAAGCCACCTATCGGGATAAAATGAAATTACTTTCTCCCCTGCCTTATATATCATGTTGATTTTAAAGCGAATTCCTTTTAATAGTCTGGTATAGTTTTCTAGTTTAACCTAGTCGACAGTTGTACTCTTAATGTAAAAGTATAGTTATAAAATTCGGAAAGGTGTTATTTCATTAATTTTATGTGCTATAAAAGTGGATTATCTATACTCTTTGATTTAAATACGTTGTCAGTATTTTTGATAGAAAAAATAGCATTTTAAAATATATATTTTTATTTTCCTGTAAATATTTGTAATTTTTTTTTAAATATAGGTACTTGAATTAATGTTTATTTTGTACTCGATTACATCTCAATCCCAAATAGGTTTTAGTATCAATGAACTATTAATGATGCTAATTTAGTGTGCGCTGCTGAGAATTCCAGGGCACGAATTGTACTGAATTCAAATTTGTAAACAGGTAATAGATCAAGACCTCACATTTTTATGTGAAGCAACTTTCCAGGATCCATCGTCGTATAATTCTGGAAAGTGCACGTCTTTAGAGGATTTCCCTAGAAAACCTACAGTAAAGTTGGTACGATATTTAAATAAATTGGACTATGCATCAAACCATATTGAGTATATAGAATGTTTCATTGTATTTTAACAATGTCCTGGAAAATGTACGTAATTGATTGAGATTTCAGAATAGAACAGTGAGTTATCAAAATAAGTTATTAAAAACCCCCTCCCAAAAAAAAATTTGTTAGATCCTAGAAACCTGATTTCACAAAAAAAAAAAAAAAAAAAAAAAAAAAAAAAAAAAAATAAAAGAAATATACGAGAAAAAGTATAGGGGAAGAAAAAAAACTCATGCATATCGAGACAATACAGTTCTATATTTATAAGTTCTCATCTTGGGTGAGGGGACCCGGGGAACGGATTGGCTGATAAAGCGGAGCATTCAAACGAAAAGGCAGAATTTTTTTTTTTTTTTTTACAAAGAAAGTCGCTTGGAAAAATTCAGATAAGATGGAAACGAAAATGACATTGAGGGAAGCAGAAACTTTCCATACCCTAGGATTATCTGATTTTGTAGTAGCAAGGTTATAAATGGGTGAGTAGAACGATGATAATTTTCAATCTTTATGCTTTAGTTGCGTTGTGGTCTGTAAAGTGTTCATAATTATCCTCTAATTTTATTCGGATTTTTTTTTTAATTAAAAATAGTTTTATTGTCTTAATATTTTCTCAGCATCCTAGCTGGCGGAGCAACCCATCCATCACTAAGTTTGGGTCCTCTATAAAATCCTTCACCGCTTGGATCTGTCTTGTCGGATGCAGGTATCCTTCTCCGAATATGTTGTGGCCTCTTGAGTCCATAGATTCTTCATCTAGTTCTGTATCGACTCTTCTCCTGTTTTGTTATTGAAACTTAGGTATTCTTCCTCCAGTTTCTGTGCCACGTCATTTCTTTAGCTAAGTTCTGTTCCAAGATAGGCGAAGGAATTAACCTTCTGTAACTTATAGAATCCTGTTTCTAGTTATTGTTTTTTAACGCCCGGTTGCCAATGCGCTCATACCTTGTACTCAGATTTTTTAAAAATCAAATATCCATCATTAAGCTTTCTTTAAAGCACGGAACTAAATTTTTTCAAACAACAAAATCGTCTGCATATCGCATATGGGTCATTCTCAGAGAAAGAGGCATTTTTGGGTTTACGATTTCAGAAATTTAGAAGTATTCCGATCAAGCTTAAAAAAAAAAAATTAGGATGCTTTAACAGCTTTAATTAAAATTCAGTGCCATTCCAAACAACACCACTTTGATTTATCAAAAAAAATAAATAAATAAGAAGGCACATGGACAGTGACGTGACTGACTCCCGTTTCATGACGCTACCTATGTCATGCCTTTTTCTTCACGATCATCTTGGCTGTCTTCTGTAATATAATTATTTTAATCTCTCTGCAGGTGATAGGCTCAAAAAATAAACAGTAATCGAGTTTTCAGAAAATGTTTTTAATATCTAAATCATACAAAAAATATATAGGTGCATCATTTATATGATGAAAAACAAAGAAAAATAATTAATTATTAATCTTTTATTTTGACCAGAATTGTTTAAAATTAACTTAAAATATTGACTAAGCATTCTAAAAATAAAAAAGGGTATCAAAACAAACGTGAAAGAAAATCAAAACGTTTCACCTACAGATTACCGTTTTATGTTTGTATGAATTTATTTATATTTAATGAGCGGACTTATTGTGATTCCGGCACACAGTAATTTATGTATTTATTATAAAGTGCAAATGTACTAATACAACTTCAAATGCAGTTTTTTATTTAGTAAAAATGATAAAAACGTTTGGACAATTATGATCCCGTCCACAATGAAAATGAGGGCGGGAAAACAAAGCTGGCTAACACACGCATTTACGGGGAAATTTGAGAAATATAATCGGACAGGGCCATGACGTCGCGACGATGGCATGGACACTCTTATTTTCATTATAATATTGAAATCTATTAGCTCTAGCCCATTTTGGACAATCACTTCTCAATCTCCAGCAATATTATGATCTAGGATTGAATAATCACTTCTGTATTTGAAGAGATAGACCTCATACTGAAACTTGAAGTTGGGAATATCGTGCCTGGACAGGACAGGGCCATGACAATTGGTCAAATTTTACAATTTTTCTACACAAAAAAAATATTTGATCGTGAAAAGAAAAATTTCACTTTTAGATAAAGTTATACACTACAATTAAAAAAAAAATAATCAGAGCCAAAATCATAAATGGGGAGACCGAGTCGAAGGTTAAATACCAAGGGCACATCAGCAAACCGTTCCGGATAAAAATAGGACTCAGACAGGGAGATGGATTATCCCCGGTACTGTTCAATGTAGTACTAGATAAGATCATGAGAGAACTGTGGAAGGAAAACAACTCTGGAGCGGTCTTAGGAACGAAAAATAATCATGAAAAAGTAAAATGTCTCGCCTATGCAGACGATCTCGCCCTCTTTGCGGAAACGGAGGAAGAGGCGGTTGCTCAGATAAATGCCCTCTCAAGGATAGCCAAGAAAACGGGCCTACAAATCTCCTCTGAAAAGACAGAATTAATGACCACGGATGCAAAATTCAAGAAAAAAGCAGTCGACACCATATGCGGAAGGATCAGGGTAACACAAAAATTCAGATACCTAGGCGAAGTCATATACAGCAACGGTTCGGACCGAGAAAGCTTCAAGGGAAAAGTTGCCAAGCTGGAAAAATTGTGTTTCGATCTCAGGAACTTCTACAACAAAAAGAATCTATCCATCAAAGCCAAAGTCCGTCACTATAACACCGTGATTAAACCTGTGATTCTCTATGGAACGGTGACCTCCTGTCTCCCTAGCATGGAAAAACTTCTGAAAGTGGAAAGAAAAATCCTGAGGAAAATCTATGGGCCTAAAAAGACACCCGAAGGATATAGGCTAAAGTCCAACAAGGAAATATACGATATCATCAAAAGCCTAGAGACCGACATCAGAGTAAGAAGACTTAAATTCTATGGTCATATGATGAGAATGAGCCCTGAAAGGTTAAACCGAGAAATCTTCCGGCGATTCCACCAGCGCAAGAACAAGACAGGTTTTTTTAAGCAAATCAGGATCGACATGGATTTGGCCGGACTGAGGGATTCAGACTGTCAGGATAGAGAAACCTATAGGAAAACACTAAACGATATAAAGGTCTTCGTGGACAAAGAACGCCCAAAAAAAGGTTGTGCGTGGTCGGAGGAAAGGAAGCGCAGACACGCGGAGCTCATGAGGGAAGTATGGAGAAAGAGGAAGTTCATAAAGAAAACCTGACCATGATATTTGCGTGGTCTTTAAGGCCTTTTCGCATTTAAAAAAAAAAAAAAAAATGGGGAGCCACAAATTTACTGGACACCACTTCTGCCTCTCTCTATGAGAATGACCCATATATGCATATGTAATATAAAATTATTAATGGCAATATGTCTTCCTCAAGAACAATAAGCAATAGGAATGATAATCCATAAAACAAACCATTTATACTGTGAATACCACAAAAATAAATAAATGATCATAAAATATCTAAATACGTGAAAAAAAAACAATAATATAACATATAAAAAAATAATATATATTTTTGTAAAATAATTTAATATCTAGTATTGTCATAATATTACAAACTGCCTCAGTAAAGGTTACAGAGACAATGTGCTCATTCTTATAATACATATAAATAGATAAAAAAAAAAAATTAAATGATTTACTAAAAGCTAATAATGCTAATTATAATAATAATCTCTATGAGGAAACATAATAATTAATATTATAAAATTAAATACAGGACTTTCGTTTAGGATTTCTTTAGAAACGGGTTGTATACTGTTATGGAAGCAGCGATATACATATTATAAAGTACAGCATACATATTTGATAGAAAACTTTAATACGCAGTTATTTTTACATATTTCTATTTTTATAAACATTAATAGCATTAAATCTATATTGAAAAAAAAATTATTTTACGTTATACATAAATTCATACAAAATATTTATAGTAATGTGTTGTCTGAACGTTTCTTAACATAGCATCTTGAATAACATTCTTAGACCTGTTTTTATCATTACTAAGGCCCTTAGACTGTTGTTTGCTCCAGCACAAATGCCGCGTTTATCTCCTTGATGGCGATGGACTGCCTAGCTACGAGCTGCATATGTAACGAAAGAAGTTACCTTAGGAGATTATGCATTCAGTCTGCGCTTTTCACGGTTCACTCAAACAAATGTCAAGAATAAAAAATGGTAAACGTTTTTTTTGACGTATGAAAAATCATGCATGGGTTGGAAAATATTTTCTTTTCTCGTAATTCAACCATTTCCGTCTACCTTTTTTGATGCGACTAATGTTCATAAACATTTAGTAGTTTATTTATAAATGTTTACTCAAATAGAAATACAGAGAATAATAGATTGTGCGTTATCTTTAATATGTATGGTGATCTTTGGGCACCAACAACGTTTAACTAATAGTAAAATAATTATGTTTCAATTAAGTAATTAAAGGGAATGAATAAAAAAAAAATATATATGTTTCAAAATCTTTTGAAATATTCAAGGTTTAAAGCAATTTAGTTAGAAAATTACCATATCTGATTGCTGTTTAGGATTCACATTTTTATTTTTAATAATATCAGGGTATTACAAACACAATACTCCCATAAAATATAATAAAATACATATAGGCCGACTTACTTTCATTTCCACTGTTATTTAGTAGAAGATGACAAGATGCCATTGAATGTTATAGGTATGTGCCTATTATTAACATGATAGTTGGTCGAATATCAAATCATAAAATCGTATATATTACATTTGTTTATTTAGTCGCATTGATTGTTTAGTTTGTAAAATCGTAGAGTGTAACTGGTTTCTGCGTCTATAGAGTTATGTATAAATATTAACTTTATTTTTTTATTTTTACCATTATTTTCCAATTGACATTGCGTGATATAGAAAGCTATAAAAGTGCATTTCAGAATTAACTTTGATGATAAAAGTATCTTACAATGAAAACACTGGGAATTCCTCAATAGTTAGTAATGGGATAGTAGAAAGAATGTGGATCGTAGAATGAGTAGACGAAAATTAGGAATGCAGAATTGTTATAGGATTGTTTATTTTAAGTAACCACGGAAAATGCCGTTTTGTTTTTGATTTATTCGCTCAGTTGTACATTTTACACTTCAGAGTTTGGTTTTAGCGTCCTGTACGCTTTTGATCGTGCCTGTGTTGTAACTAAGATTGTAAATTTTCAACATCAAACTTAATAGGTCCTGTGATGATTTGAAGAATCAAGTTCTAACATAAGGCTTAAGAAAATATTTATACTTTTATGTACACTTATAAGGTTTCTAAGTCCTAACATTTTTGTTGTTTAATGCTTTGAACGCCTTTCTTGCAGTTTTTTAGACTTTCCAGCTCTAAGAGGGTTAATTTTTACTGGATGCTTTTCTTTATATAAAGTTCTCTGTTTTTGGGTTAAAAAAAGAAAGAAAAAAAATGTATTTTCTATTTTCATATTAAGGTCTCCAACTAACGATTTATGTGACAAAACATGTGATGTTTTGGATAGGAAAGATTAAGGCTTTTTATTTTTATTTTATTTTTTTTCACTGGAAACACACAGAAATTGTTTTATTAATCCTTAGCCCAAGGATAATCAATCAGATTATGAAGGTTATCTAAAATAGCTTCACTCCTCTTAAAACATTTATTACATAGTTACATGTTTCGGGACCACTTTGTGTACCACCAAGTCCATTGCACAGTACATTGGACTTGGTGGGTGGTACACACCAGGAGAATGTTAGTCTGAAGATGAGACAAGGTGGTCCCGAAACATCATATAACTATGTAATAAATGTTTTAAGAGGAGTGAAGCTATTTTAAATGAATTAAAAAATTATATAAATATTCCTTGTTAGAAGAAATTAATAAAATAAACAAAAATTGTAACCATGCATTCTTAAATAACTTGATTTGTATATATATATATATAAACATAATCATAATTAATGCTTAGTTCTTTCATGTACATACCGCGTTGTACTATTTTTTGTAAATATTGTTTCTAATATTTTTTATACATGGGTTTTTATTGTTTTTACACTTAATAAAAAATCGTTTACCTATTTTGTTAATAAAAAATCTAAAAAAAAAAACTAAATGTTCTCCAGATTTTAAAGGATATACGATTTTGATAAAAGTTGCAAGTATAATAATAAAGATAAATTCTTTATTTTTTCCCGGGAAAGTCTTTTTGAATAATATTATAATCAACAATCGATGGGCTTTAGAGTTTTAGGTTACAAAAAAAAAAAGAAATAAACTTTCCAGAAGTTCAAGACTGAAAAAAGAGGTTTTTCATGATTTCCCGGAAGAATTATAAAGAATTTTCTCCTCTTTTTTTTTGATAAATTTTTATTGAAAGAGTAATGAAATGAATAAAAAAATGTATAATAATAAGTTAATAAAATATATTTTGTAGCTGATATGATTTCAAACTGAAGTTTCATTTTTCATAATTGATCTGGAAGAATTTGACACCTCCATCTCATCCATTTTTTCATGCGTGTTGTCGATTCCGGGTTTATGGGCGTGGAAAAATTGCCCCTGGCGGGGAGAGATTAATCATAAAGGAGATAGCGGTTTAGGATGAAAACTCATCTGCTGGAATAGCCCCTAAATTATTTTCTTCCGAGGAAATTCATGCTAAGGCTATTTTGTACTTTAGAGATAAGGAAGGCATCAATTATTTGAGCTCTCTAATCGGATGAAGGAATAATTAGGATGGGCTAACTATTAAAGTATACACTTAACAAGTTTTAAACATTAAACCTGATACTCCTCAGTTCATCGTCGTGAATTTTTAAACAGATCCTTTTCCCTGGATTAGTACTTTTTTTTTTTTTTGTTACAACAGGGAGAAATTTAAGACACGAGGAAGGTTGTAATCTAGTTATTCTTGGCATGATTTTAAAGCTAAAGTATAATATACTTATGATGTTATTACATTGAAAACAATCATTTTCTATTGATTATATATTAATTAACCATCCACCGGTCGCGCCGTTGTATTTTGTACAACACTCGACTTGTTTTCTCTCTCTCTCTCTCTCTCTCTCTCTCTCTCTCTCTCTCTCTCTCTCTCTCTCTCTCTCTCTCGATCCGGTAAGCTTCCTGGGAAATTGGCTTTAGCTATTCCTCGAGATACACCTCTATTTGTCTTCAGTAATTTTTCAATAGGATAGGAGGGACAGTTTCCTGATTAAAAAATATTTAGTTCTCAGTGTTGCACAAAGTACAATAAGCGACCGGTCTCGTTTTGGTTTTTTCTCGTCCCTTTCTCTGCAATCTGCTGGATTCGATATAATGTGCATATTAGTCAGTAAAGTATTAATTATTCTGAATGTTTTGATTGGAAACCTATAAAATTGGAGTATATTCCTGGAATTTTGTAGGAGCTAGACGAGGAAGAAAAAAGAACTGGACAATCAAATAACAAATATGAAATTGAGTGAAGAGGAAATAGAAAATGTTGATAAAGCGGGGGGGGGGGCAGCTTGGGAATATCTACATTTTATTTGTAAAAACTATTCCTGTAAAAAATTGAACACAATAATTGATCTTAAAAACATCCGTTTTAGACCTGCTAATAATTATATTTGGCTAATATAGTAAATACAAATTTATTTAGTTATGCATTTGTTTTTATTATTTTTAATCATAAACATATTTTCATTTAAGTTCAAAATATCATTCTCTCAGGTAATATTTTGTTCATATACTCTACTTTAAATGTAGAATGGTCAAAATATTTTATTTAATAGACTAAATACTAAATTTGGAAAAAAAAAAAAAAAACGGATAAAGAACAGGGTGTTGTACTTTGCGCGACCGCTCGTGTTAGGGAAAATGGCGCCACCGGAGGAAGGTTAATACATATTTGCTGATATCCATTACTCTAGTTTTAATGATTAATACATCTGAAATACCTGGAACAAGATGATAAGTCATCATAATTTTTAATGTATTGATACGCGTATTTTTCTATTTTCGATATTCATATTTTTACCAGCAAAAAAGAAACAAAAACAAACCTAAAACGAAATTAATAAACATAATCTAAAATATTTAACGAGACAGTAAAATGGTTCATACAGTATATTTTTACTACAATTTTCTTAGTAATAATAAATCTTTTATTGAGAAGGTATTACAATCTGCCTCAAACAGGGTAATGACTTTATAAAAACATTCGCACAATATATATACAGAGAATAAATGAATAATTAACATCAAAATATAGACCAACGAAAACCGAGAGCGTATGATGTTTCATCACATAGTACAATATTTCCTCATAAATAGACACACAAAGGAAGCTGGACTTTTACAAATGGATCTACGACGCAGATAGACCACAGTCTTTTCACCGGTAGACACTTCAGCAATGTGCATGATGTCCGTACAAACCGAGGCCCTGATGTAGATTCAGACCATTGGTGGTAACTAATTAAGTACCAATTAGTACTATAGTACAAAAATAATACTAAATAAATCAAAATTGTAAATATTCATGTTTCATTCTAATAAAAATTTGCTTCTTCAATATGACTGTTAGATTGCATACCTAATAAGTAAAGGAAAAGTCGGGACTTTAAGCTATTGAGGATGGAGGCATGGTAGATGTCGGAAGAGAGGGAGTTCCAGAAATAGAATGCTCTGGAGTGTTTGAAGGATATTGTGTTGAAGGGAGTTAGGTAAAGGTCCGACGGATGGGATCTGGTTTCGCGGGAACTCGCTTATGACTTTAATGTCGATGCTTTGAGAATATAGGGAGGTGACTGGAAGGAAAGTGATTTGTTAAGGAACATTCCAAGGAAGTATTGTCGGAAGAATGGTGAGATACATGGTCATTGCGTAGTATCCCTAGAACGAATTTCTTCTTCGACCTTGCATCCTGAGATTCAGAGAGACCTGCGTATACCACACTACTATAATCATAATCGGGAAATATAAGGGAAGAAATTAATACTTGATGAATTGATTGGGGAAGAAAATTAAGGGAGCGGTTTAGGAGTCGAAAGGTGGAAATTGTTCGGCGGATAATTAGGGTAACATGATCTTTCCACAAAAGGGTTTGATCAAGGACAATGCCAATGTTCGTAACAGAGATGTAGATGTTTATCGGATAGAAGTTAATAGAAAAATTAGGGATTCTAGGTAGGGAGTTGAGAAGGACCTTAGAGCCCAACACAATAGCCTTGCATTTACCTGCATTGAGTTTCAATTTCTTAGTAATGGCCTAAGAGGATATTGTGTTGAGATCTGCTCGAATTTATGCGGTAACGTTTTATAGCTCACTGCGAAAAAGGAGAGTTAAAATTGTGCTTCGTCAGCCTAGAAATGAGAGGAACAGTATTTAATGAGAGAATAAACGTCATAAATAAATAGAGAAGGTGATACTGAGTAGCATCAATCAATAGGTCTGGACTGATTTATAGTTGTTCATTGGAATGTTCTTTTAAGATACTCTTGTCCGCAGAGCTAGGGGTGAGCGTATGGAGAGAGCCAGGAATGTTTTGAATGGCATAGCTTACTGGGTTTTTTTTTTTTCAAATATATCCGGAACTATCAATTGAACCTTATTTCACACACAAGATCAAAGCTAATACATTTTTAACATAGATTTTCAATCAGATTTTAGGATTTTCTTCATTTTTCTCATAGTAGTTAGAGAGACAGATGGTGATGAAATGTTATAAAATACAACATTCGTTGGTTGAAATATAAGTACCTTGGAAAATTCTATTTCCATTCTATCTCCTATACTTCAGTTTATTTCATTTATATAAACTATAAATGACTACTGAGGAATTTTATCCAGGTTGTTTTTTCTTGAGATTTTTGAGAAAAACGCTATGTAGGTATATTTAGAATGCTCCATCCTCATGACTTTTGGTATCTTATTTCTTAATTGATCTCGATCATTAGTGAAATATGGAAAAAAAACTTCCTAAAACAATTTACTTCCTAATGGTTGGTACCATTTTATTAATTGAAACCGCTCGTCCATCTTGGGAGCACTCGCCAATATGAACCGATGCTTGGCCCTCCCGCGGGTTCATTATGGCCATTAGAGTTGGGCCAAAGTTGTGTAATTGCACTTTATGTGGTTGTAATTCCCCTGTAAGTCCTTTAGCACTCGGAGTTCTAGGTGAGAAGTTTTGATTAAACGACATTGCCTGATGCTAGACAATAAAGCTAACATTGTTATAGTTTGTTTATAGTCGAGGGTTGTTGTGATTAAGCTGGGTCTTCTCTCATCAGCGAGTTCATTCAACACTCTCTCTTACTTCCAAGCACCCCCGGAGTCCCTTCCTCTGTTCTACATCTCTGTAATTTACTGTTCTCTACTTACTGTCTCGGAGGGTGAAATCATTACCGTTGTGTGAGTTCAAACCGAGTTGGGATTAGTTTTCAATTTAGATCTTAAAGGACGTAAAAAGATGAAAGAAAATAAATTCACATGAAAGAAGTGTTACTACCCAAGTTGGATTCAGTAAATCAGTCAATTATCAGTTCTAAGAAATACCTCTTTATTATATCCATACATAAACAGTTCCCATCAAGAGTAATTCTAAAACAGTCCTTATAATACTTTAAAATAACTATCAGTTGAAAAACTCAAGATTTTTATTTGAGGGGCTTAGAAATCTAACGATGAAATAGCAATGTATTTAATTTGTGTTAAAATTTTTATATGTAATGATTAACTTTAGTATAATTAATTAATTAATTCTGATGGATTCTAACTACTCGGTTTTGTCGAAGGACACATTTTCCTGAGGGAGGTCTAGGAACATTCGATATTTTGTATTTTCAAGCCCCAATCCTATCAATGAAGACAGAAACAAGAAAAAAAAATGGAAAAAGGAGGGTTTAGTTAGAAATATAGACGGGCGCGGAGGATGAGGTGGGAGATGAGGTTATTATTAATGGCGGAGACATCAATTCGCATTTGCAAGGTGAAAGGATGAAGGGATGTAAGGAAGACAGATGAAGGACCAGGTATGCCGCCTTTTGATTTAGCCCTGTTCCAGTTCTTTGCTCTTATTGGCAAAGTTTCCTCCCTGCCTTGCCCTCCACAAATCAGCAGGCGTCACTCCGGCATGACGCCCCTCTTATTTCTTACTTCCTTCCCCTTTCTTCTTATTCTTCGGCTGCAGTCCCCTTTAATAAATATCGCATTAGAAATGTTATTCATTTCGCCCGCTGTCTCCGCCTGCTTCGTTATTAGTTTTTAAACTTTTTATATCTTGGGTCCTCTTCCCCATCTCCGTGACTTATAGCCGGGTAACCTTATTTTTGTGGTATTGATACAACGAACATTTTGTTAGTATTATCGAGGTTTTTCTCTTGTTCAGCCTTGGCCATGATATGAATTTTCTTTCGAGAGTAGAATGGAAGAATGGCCTAGATGCAATTTTCAAATTATTCATTTTTATTTTTACTTCGAATGGTTTCCTTATTTAGTCCATTGACCCCCCTCCCCCACCATCATTGTGGAAGGTGCTGGGTTCGGGAATATCCAGGATAAATACAATTGGTTTAATTTCATTTTATTGAAATGTATTCATGTTTCATTAATTATTTGTTTAGTTACTTACTTATACTTATACAACCTCTCGGTCCGGATTCCTGCTGAAGGCAGAAAATATATTTTCATCCGTGTATCGTTTTCAAGGTCAAGTGAACCTTCTGGAGCACATCTAGCCTCAATATAGTTGCTTACAAACCTGGAAGTTATGCGTGATTTCAACTAAATTTTTTCTTTGCACTGTATTACCTAATAAAATACTGAACCCTTTATGGGTTTGTAGTTGTACAGGATAAAGGTTAATTTTTACTCCAGTAACTCTTAATGCGAGTTATACAAATTTATTTTAGAATATACTTAAAAATATATAATTCATTCTCTCGCTTAAGTTTATTTTATTTTATGACTTTCTTTATAATTAGGTTATGGTCTGGGCATCTATTGGGACATAATATGTTTGATGTTATTTCGCGTTCGCTTACTTATTGTATCTAGATACAGGACCTACTATGGTTAAGACTTATTAGAGTGGTTAGTTCAAATCATATGTGATAAACTCTGATTCATGAGAAAACTATAAAGACAACAGGAGGAGGTGCCATTGCGTTCTGCTTGCATGCCAATCATTAGTTGTTTTTTTTATCAGATTCACTAGTTGTCACTATTATAATTGACCGGTGTGATTGTATATATAAAGTTTTTTTTTGTTTTTTTGTTTTTTTTCCGGTTGGCTCTACAGACCTTGCAGATCCTTGGCCGCCTTAACCAGCCTGCCCTACCCCTGCTTATCTTGGGCTATCGCTTCCACCTTGTTGCCTTTAGCTCTTTTGGTATCTTCGTTATACAAAGCCGGGGTCATTACCAATTTTTAAGACAGATTTTCGGAGGCTGATTGAAGGTTTTTAGAGGATAGAGTTACTAGCCCTATGCCCAACCCCCAACCTGAAGGGCCAGGAGCTATGTCAGGCAGAGAGGTCGCTCACCTCCCTGTGACTCTCAGGGCGAGGACAGTGTAATGCCCTCGTGTGGGGATCGAACCCATGTCGTATTAGCCTGAGTATCTGGATTGTGTGGTCTTTTCTAGAGGGCTCTCACCCATCCAAGTGCTTACCACGCTCGACAGTGCTTAACTTTAAATATCAACTGCACATGTCTTAGTCACTATTGGACTAAGATAAAGATATTATAAAGTTATGATAAAAAAAGGTGGTGGTGCTTATGATGTGATTGAAAAACAAAACAATAAAGTAAACAAATTTTTAACTATCAGAACTCTAAATATTGAATATTGTCATCTATTATTATTAAAAATATTTTCTTCTTTTAACATATTTAAGGTTCACTATTTCATTATTATTACTTTTTTCACTATTTGGTTGAATATTATTTTACATATTATTAAACATTTTATGGAATATTATGCTGAAGGTTGGAGTACTTTTTATCTCATATTTCATTGTTATTGCTTATAAATCTAGGTATTATCCATAATTGTGTCTTTTCACTTTTCAATTATATGTATTGATGTAGTGTATGTATTGATATAAGGCCATTTATCGTTTATTATTTTATTTGCTTGGTCTGTCCTTCCTCTTTTCGCCCTAGGTTCCGGTGCAGTGCAGTATTTCACGAGAGGGGACGTGGCTAATCTAATATTGGAACTTTAATATTGCGTAGGCCGGGCATCGCTGGTGTAATTCACAGTGGCCCGACCCAGTCATTATCTTGTCTTTTTCGTTTCAGGCCTCAGTTCTTCTCCTTCTTCTTCCTCTCTCCCTCTCTCTTTGACTGTTATACTTGTGCTATATAATGAAAATTTTGTATTCATAACTTCCTTCATTTTGAAAGGATTCCGCTCCTAGCTCCAACTCCTCCCGGCTCAAGGAGCCTCCCCCCGAGTGTATAAGCTTTAGCAGCTTAGTTTGATATTTTTCAAAGGACCCTGGCCATTATGGAGGGCTACTATTATGCCCCCAAGGACTTTTAAATTACCCTTTATAATATATTCATGTATTCATAGTGAAACTGGAAATTTCAGAATTATTCACATATTTTCATCTCTTTAAAACATAAAATTCAGCAATTCGCCATCATTAAAGAGTTAATAATCCCGCTTAAGGGATAATTTATAACTCGTCCCTTTTATTAAAACCTTATATATTTTTTCTGCGGTGACATTTTTATTTGAGGCTGAACACACAGAACCTAATATAATTTATCTAAAATATAAGCTAATTGTGTATATCATAATTATATTTTTATATTAACCGTAATATAAAAATTATATATTGTTCACAAATTCACACTATCTTTAACACATCAAATAACACACTATCTACAATCGTTCAAGTACACCATTATTTACACGCGCTTGATTTAAATTATTTTTTTAGAAAAATGCTCTGACGGTTTGACATACTTTTTTCTCGCACAACTAATAAAATCCTTTTGGTATCGAAATATATTTTTGACAACTTAGCAGTAATAACATGTACTCCATCTTGCCATTAATTATAAATAATTTTAAGATCTAATTTTTAGTCCTTGTCAGCAATATTCGAAGAACACTTCTTGCATACTTTGCCACACTGTTCCAGATTTTTATCTTATTTTTGTGTCGTTCAGTGATTCTACGAGAAATCTATAATGTATTTCTTTTTATACCATCTTTTCTACGTGCTTTCTTTTCTACCTAAAAAATTATTTGATGATAGAGAACATGGCATAGATTTCCGTTTTGAAGCGAATCCTCCATTGATCACCAGCTCCAATGGACTCACACATTAGTCACATATTAGTTCTTCCATAATGCAATCGCATTTATTTATACTGCAAATCATAACATCAACATTTTGTATTTTTGAAATTCAATAAATTAAAATTTGATTATTAAAGAAATCTATCATGGGTCAATCCATTTCAAATCATCCAGTCTGTGTTGCTCAATATTTTTTATTTTGATGATGTCTTTTACCATGGCTTTCCTAGTAGACATTAACAAAACTCCAATTCAAAAAAAATTTACAAGCCATATATTTTATTTGACAGCCATTTTAAAATGAAGATTTAGTGAATTTTATGAAAAAACGGGGTGTGCGGAAAATTTAATTGCGAAGTCATTTTTAAAGATATCAGAATAATTTAAAAAACTAGTGTGGTTCAGCATAAAATGACCTTCCAAAGGGAATTATTTTTTAATTTTCATATCATGCAAGAAGGTTATTCAAACTGTTTCTCAAAAACTTGGAAATAAATTTAAAAATCGTTAATATTTTGGGCAATTAATTTTTAGAAAGGAGAAGAGACTCGCAAATAATTTTTTTTTTTCTGTGTTGAGTACACGTAGTACTACCAGCAGCATAAGTTTTAGTCCTGAGAATGTACTCCTTTTTTCTCTACGGCTATTCAAAAATGGCTGAGAGCAGGGTTTTTCCAATGTTCATAGGTCAATTTCTGAAAAGGGACTGAATGAAAAAAAGTGAAAATTTTATAAAATGTTCTTTATGCTAAAAAGATACATCACAAAAAAATTATGACTGAGACTCAACTATGTTTTGAGTTATAGAGCTGTGAATTTCAATAAAAACGCTACCTTTTACTCAAGCAGGGTATCTGGTCCAGGACATTCTGAACAGGTGTCAAGCATACATTTTTCATTTTCAATATCACGTGCGATGAAAGCTATGAGGTCTTTATAATTTGCATTAAGCTTTACCCCTTCTATCATAAGCTTTATGTTTAGGTGATGCTTGCAAACACATACTATGAGTTCCTGATGAACCCAGAAGAACGCACCTCGTCTTTGAGCGCAAAACATAGAACTACCAATTTTGTAAACTGGATATTTCTGTTTATATATACTCTAGAGTTCATTTAGTCAGAGGAGAATAAACCTTTTCTGTTTCTGCACCTTGACAATGTCAATTGCTGTTGAGACATATTCCTTTTTACCAGGGCATAAGTAACTATTTTCGTAGAACTCTTTAACTCAGTTAATAAAAAATAGCTTCACTTATTTTGTTGCCCTGTCTTTTTGTAAGATGTTGTAAGATACCTTGAGCCTTTACTAGCTGCCTAGTTAACTTTACCATGTATTCAGATGCACTAAAGTCCTCAACTATTTTTTTCTTTGACTATGAACTTGGCAATAGACTCAAATTTTAGTTTGATCATCTTTACAACACATTTTGAATTTTTCTTTCAGTGTAGTAATGAGTATGTCGTACTTACTAATTGAAGTTTCTGTAACATTTAAATTCTGAGTTTATAAGTCATTATAAAAAGATTCATCTAATTTTCGCTTGACAGCTCTCGTAATTTTATCAATTTATTTTTCCAAACTGTCAGGCTTTGTTCTCTGTTAAGCTTTGTTATATTTCCAAGGAGGAGATAATTCCAAAGTTTCATAAATGAATTCCACTTAATGCAACGGATTCTCCTCTACTAATTCAAAAGGGCCAAGAAAAAATTCAGGATTATTCTAAACATCATTTGTCTCATCTGTGGGCAGTTTTTCTATAAATATTTTTGAAGCTTGATATTCACATTTATACTCTTGAAGATAGCAATGAAGATTAAGGGGAGGGACACCACTTCCAGAGACATGTTGGTACAGGAAATATGTAGGCTGTGGAAGCAGTTGCACATGGAAGAGTTCAAATCTAAACGTGTATAACTCACATTAACTTGTTACATCATAAGAACTGATGTGTCAGTTGATATTTTACAATGGGTTTTCGATATTTTACAACTTACAAACATACTTGTATCATATACTTACATATTATTTTAATTAATGGACATTTTTAAGTCAAGTATTTCATTTAAATATAAGTTAAGTTCATTATTTCAAAACTCTAAATAATAATTTAATTTAACTATAATTTAAACTTGTCAATTAATATAATTTCAAGCTTTTAGTTGCTAATTTAGCATTGCACGAGTGTATTAAAATGGTAGCGTTTTTATTGAAATTCACAGCTCTACAACTCAAAATATAGTTGAGTCTCAGTCATAATTTTTTTGTGGTGTATCTTTTTAGTATAAAGAACATTTTATAAAATTTTCACTTTTTTTCATTCAGCCCCTTTTCAGAAATTGACCTATGAAAAATGGAAAAAACCTGCTTTCAGCCATTTTTGAAAAGCCGTAGAGAAAAAAGGAGTACATTCACAGGACTAAAACTTATGCTGCTGGTAGTACTACGTGTATTCAACACAGAAATAAATTATTATTTGCGAGTCTCTTCTCCTTCCTAAAAATTAATTGCCCAAAAAATTTGCGATTTTTGAATTTTTCTCCGAGTTTTTGAGAAATAGTTTGAATAACTTTCTTGCATGATATGAAAATTAAAATAATTCCCTTTTGAAGGTAATTTCATGCTGAACCACACTAGTTTTTAAATTATTCTGATATCTTTAAAAATGACTGCAATTATTTTTTTTTTATTGATTGCTTTAAAGGATAAAGTTTATACTGCAATTGAGTTAGCCAATTTTTTTTTTTTTTTTTTTTTTTTTTTTTTTTTTTTTTTTTTTTTTTTTTTTTTTTTTTTTTTTTTTTTTTTTTTTTTTTTTTTTTTTTTTTACAAGCTATAATGATATATACAAACAAAGAAAAAAAAACAACATATATTTTTACAATTTATAATAATCGATATTGATTATAGTCTAGGGTCACAGAAGTTGTAGCAGCAATTGCAATAGAATCCAATATTGTATTTAGTTAATTCTAAAGAAATAAATCAATTACTTCTTGCTAGCATTTAACATTTAAAATAAATAGGAAGACGTTATTTATCTTTTCTGTGCTATTGTAGTATAAAATATTTTCCTAAGATAGACTTTCATCTGTTTGAACTATATAGTCTTTTAGATATTTTTTTCGAAAATTATCGTGTCTTTGGCACTCTAACAACAGATGTTTTAAGCTATTTACGATGAATAAGCAACAATCTTCACATTTTTCATTAGCTTTAATTTGTAAACTGTTATTTTTAAAAAATATTTTCAAGTAGTCACATTTGGCTATTCTCAGTTGGCTAACGGTTCTTATTTTGGTTATATTAATGTTATATTTTAAATAATTTTCCGGCTGAGGGTTATTAAAATTTGAAATTTTCATAAATAATGAATTATATCTTGTATTTAAAGTCTTTTGATAATAAATGATTAGTGGCTTTTTCTATTATGTTATTTTTATTAGATGATAATTTTTGTGGATTGAAAAAATCTTAAAAGTGTTCTGGGATATTACCGTTAATGGTTGATTGTTTAATTTGAGATACCCAGTTATATTGAAAATCTGGTTTACTGGTATTTAAATCTAAAAGTCTTTCAGGCAGATATGGGGTAGCCGATTTTCTGGTAATGCCATGATTTTAATTGTAAAATTTATTATTTTTTTTAGTACTGGGGAGAATAACGGAGTCCTGTTTCTAATCTTACAATGTAATTTGGTGTGCATTTGGGCCAGAAATATAGTGTTTTTAGAAATTTAAGTTGAATATTTTCGATAGTTTCCAGGTAGTTTAAACTCCAGATCTGAGCTGCATACAGATGTGTTGATGAGACCATAGCATCAAAAAGAACCATTTTTGTTTCCCAGGAATCACTTTTACCCTTTGTAAGTACTGCTTTTACTTTTGCGCTTGCAATAGTTGCTTTTTGTACAAAGTGATCAGCTGATTATGCAAACTTTCCTGTTGAGGTAAATGGTACTCCTAGATAATTATAAGCCTTTTTTATTTGTAGTTGATTTTCTTTCCTGTAGAATGGTTTTTTTTTTTGGTTTTTTTTAGGGGATTTGTGGAAAACTACTATATTGCTTTTATCTGGGTTTAGGAATAGCGAATTTTGATCACAGTATGTTTCTAGTATTTTCAACTTCTTCTGAGTTCTTTGCTATGAATTACTTAAAAGGACAATATGACTTTGCAATTAAATTTTCTGCAGACCCCGTTTTTTCATAAAATTCACTAAATCATCATTTTAAAATGGCTGTCAAATAAAGAATACGACTTGTAAATTTTTTTTAATTGGAGTTTTGTTAATGTCTACCCATAGGGAATCCATGATAAAAGAATCAAGAAAATAAAAAATGTTGAGCAACAAATTATATTTAAATTGGGTGATTTGAAATGGATTGACCCTTATCCAAGTTCGCAGCATTACATACAATTTTTATTGTGTTTGCTTTTATCTCAAGTGCATTTTTTAAAATAGATACATACATTCAATTGGTATTGTTCTCATAAATATGTCTTTTAGCTGGGGGGTCTGTAGTTTTTTTTTTTTTTTTTTTTTTTTTTTTTAACGTTTATTTTTTTTTCACCCTTAAAAAGGTAACGTTTTGACAGGCTGTAGTTGTGTTGGTATTGATTGGAGCGACAGTTTTGACGACATTTCCCATATCAGAAATTTAATGTAGAATATTTATATGGAATGAAAAAAATCGTGTTTGAAACACCCATTTACACTTAACTTTGTTTATTTACAATAATCATTAGTTGTTAATTCAATTTAATTATTTATTTATGTAATTTGATTCCTTCCATTCTAATATTTAAATTGGGAAAAGCAATAGATTATAGATAGAAGTATCCGTGGTATATTGTTTTTCTCTGTTAAGGAGAATTTTTTTTTTTTTTTTTTTTTTTTTTTTACTTATACTTCGTAACATGGTTTCCTTAAATTTCACGCGTAATTCTGTAATTAATAATTTTTTTATAAGTGTCTAGTTTTCTAATGAAACAAGTTATTCACATTACAATAACTTGTAATAAAATTGAAACTTTACTCTTGAATTATTAAATATGATGTTTCTGTATCTAAAGGAGTTTTGAAACTAGACCAGGTCAAGACTTTTCCAATAGTGGGTTTCCTGCCATTACAATCACCGATCTATTGCTCAGATACGAAACTTAGTTCTCTCTCTTCAACTTGATTATCCCCAGTTTGTTTTTAAAATGGATATTTTTTATTGTATTTTCTGTTATCAAATTGAGGATTTTCGTTAATTAGTATTATTATTTACATTTCCACATTGAAGTTTTAAGCCTAACTGGATTTTTTTTTTTTTTTTTTTTTTAATCTTTACTGTCGTAGTCATAAAGGAAATTACTTACGTTTTGGGTTGAATTATAATTTTGAAGCCAATTCATTCTACAGTTGTTCTATAGATAATTAACTATCTTTCTGTAACACTAATTTTTTTGGCGACATCCTTTCAGCTTTTTTTTTTTTGTCCTGCCAACACGTCACAAGAAATTAATGAATCAGTCAAAGTTCACGTTGATATAAATAGTGTAAACAAAAATATTCTTATAGGATCACGAATAATGAATAGTTTCGTCCGATTAGTTTTCGCAAACCTGTGGCGTTCCCATGTTTCGCACCTTTACACTACCTTAGATTTGTTCTACCCATCCTTTCGTTCCTGTACCATGTCATATATATAACCATCGTCCATCCTGCATTTATAATCTATTGAAATTCAAATCTTCCGTCCACTTCTAACTCACAAGTGTCACTTTCTCTGACCTATACTCACACTTCCACCGAACAACTTTATACCATTCCAATATAACATTCCTTCCTAGATCCGCTACCCCCTGAAACACTCAAACTCCCCTCATTCATCCTTTTCCGATATCTCCTCACATCCCAGTCAGGCGGCTGCCAATATGAGTAGCAATTAACAATTGGTCAAATTCAATAATCCGATGCAAATGAATTTTATTCATGGTAATTACACTTTTATTTTATATTAATTCTAATACGTTTTTACCTTATTCAGTTATTTTTCCTATACAAAAAATAATTACTTCATATAAATATTTTTATATGACAATTCATATGTGTATGTAATATACAGGGTGTTCAATATTCGATGGCCAACCCCTTTTTTTTCCACAGTGTTCGAAATTTTGAAAAGAAACTCTCAGGGTCTTAACTGTGTCAAATAAAGTTTCTTTTCAGGTTATAGTTTGCTCTTCAATCTTCTCCAGTTCTTTTCCAGCGACCCTAACTTTGGAATTCCCTATGAGATGTGGTAATTTATACCAGTGATTTTTTTTATCCGGGGCACTGTTTCGTCGCAAATCGCGAAAAATCATTTTAATAAAATAGCAGTCTAAAACTGGTATTGCAAAAATAATATTGACTTTAAACACTCCTTCTTATTGTTTTTCAGCCATCTCATTCGCTGGTTGTCATTAATGTATTTGACAGTTGAGAATTTTTTTATTCTTTGGGAACAATACGTTCCTGAATAAAAATTATTTTTTAATTTTCTTTTTATAAGGAGTTGGTATTAAGGGTTGCGTTGATTCACAAGGACATTTGTAACAACCTTGTATTACTTAAATTTATTTTATTTAATCGTTAAATTTTTCATTTAAACCAAAACAAAATTTTTTAAATAAAACTGTATTTACTCACTATTTTGTTTATGAATGACGACTCCTATAAATATATACAAATGCGTAGGATAATACCGGTTAAGGAAAAGCGGTAGTCCATTGTGCGGTTCCAAGCGGTCCGTTCAGTGTCGGTATTTGATCAATTGTTTGCCCCTGGCCATTCCTCTATTCAGATGAGTGGATCTCTATAGATTTTATAGATTGATAATTCTCTGAAAGGAAAACAATAAAAAGTGTAAAACTCCATTCTAAATTTAAATTTTGTAAAGGTTTTGTTCCGTGTTTTGTCCATTGTCCTATTGAAAAAGTATTTGGAGAATATTCTCTTAAATACTGCAATAAAATTTTTTTTTTGTCATATCAGTCAAGCGTAAATCCACTGAGTTGAACTTGTTACTCGTTGTTCACTGGCCCAATTGTTCCATATAGCATTATGTAAAAGAACAAGCCATATTTTCATTTTTCCAAAGCATTTGGAGAATATTCTTTTAAATATTGCAATAAAAAATTTATTTTTTGTTATATCAGTCAAAAATCCTGATATCTATCAACATCGAAAAATATTATGTTTCAATATTAATATTTTTTTAATTTATATGTTTCACCTATTGGTATATTGTATATTTTATATTATTTATTTATAGCATAGCACTTTTCTGTTCTCTTTGTCTTCCTACTTCTTTATCAATTTTTTTTTTTTAATTGTACTTACTCTAAATGCTTTATGAAAAAAAAAAATCTCACACTTCAGCTGCTAGGCAGGAACGTACAGTATATTTTTTAATTCGTTGGATTAGATCACGTTTGGTATTAACTCTAAGACTGACTATAAAAACCATGGCTTTAGAAATTTGTCATTTAAGTATTTTATACACACTGCCAACTTTCATATAAATTCACAGTTTTTCTCATTCTAGCATTGATTGAATACCAATGCTGCGGATAGAAGTATATAGTAGAAGATGTCTTTGTAACGATGCCCCTTCAGAGGGAAGGGGGGGGGGTGAGATGAGTACTTGATCTTTCAGCTGATTATCGATTAAATTCACAGTTACCATGGCTACCTGCTCCGGACGCCCGGTCATTTCTTTCTCCTGTGATAAACATTTTTATTGGCCCCGAGTCAGAGCATTACAGCGAGGGGCTTATTGGAAAAGTTTTGTCTCGTTCACGCTTCGGTCCACTCACTCTGTAACATCTTGTGTCCTACAAAGCACATTGCTGGAGTAGATTGCTTTTCTGTTATTTTTAACAAATATAAAATGTATTGATATAAAATTCAATATGTTTGCTGTCGAGACTGAAGGTTTTTCTCAGAGCCAAGATCAGCAGTAACAACTAATCAACAGTGAGGTAGTTCTCACATATATCAATACCATAACGAAAACAAAAATACCAGGCACTATCATATCTAGTTATTAATTAATTAATTACTATATCCAGTTTGTTCCTTATAGTAATTTTTCATTTTCAAAAAATATATCAACTAAAATAATTCATCAACAAAAAATATATGTTAATTATTGTGTTAGTTTTGCCATTGGTCATTGTTGTCAAAACAGACTTTTCAGACGGAACAAAATTTAACAGTATAGAGAGAAACATAAAAAAAGTGCTGAATCTGTGTAAAAGTATGCCCTCTGCTTTTTCTCGGATGAATTGTCAGAATTTTTTTTTTTATTTATTTTTTTTTTTACGAAATTGATTTTATCGCCGAAATATTATGACTCGCTAAACGCAGTAGGAAATGATGACTATAAAGTATGTATAGTAAATTTATTAAATAAATAAAAATTGTACTGAACATTAAGGTTTTATTCATAAGGTATTAGTTGACTGTGAAGTATTTAGAGATGTAGATTGTTAGGGTAGGCAGTCATTGATACACAGCAAATCATAATACTATTTTAATTTATATTGCTGACGTTTCGACTTGCATTGCAAGCCTTCATCAGGGGTTCAGCGAGCATTGTAAACAAACTGAAACTCGTTTCAGCCTCATGAAGGCTTGCAATGCAAGTCGAAACATCGGCAATATAAATTAAAATATTATTTTCATTTGCTGTGTATCTACGACTGCCTACCCCAACAATCTACACCTCTTAAGGTTTTATATTTTCATTCATTCATTTGGCTCTACAACTCGATGTCGGGACTTGGCCTCTTGAACCATATTCCACCAACTGTCTCGATCCTGCACTGCTGGCATCCAATTCGTCACACCCAACATGGACCCAGCATCACCAATCACATCATTCCATCATAGGCGAGGTCTTCCTCTGCTTCTCGTTCCATATGTTACCTCTGTCATTATTTCCTTTTTAAGGTTATATACAAGGAAGTGAGCAATTGGGGGTTGGAGTGTAGAAATCATAATATTATTATATTAATTTATTGTGCTAAAGTTTCAGTTCATATTGCAGGCCTTCACTGGAGCTAGAAAAAGAACAAAAAAGAAACGAAGATATGAGAATAAATGTAATAAAAGGAATTATTAATAAGGACGAACTGTAAGGTAATTAAAAAAGGACAAAGGTAAAATAAAAATAAGAAATAAGAAGAAAAAATATTAAAGCAAAAGATGGATGGATATAGTTAACAGATAGCTAGTATAGAATAATAGTTCAAATTTAAGTACATACATTTTATAACTTATAAAAATGTAGTTAGTAAAAAAAAAACTTGTACGTTTTAAAAATTAAAAAACATAACTTTGACTTTTAACTGATTTGACTCCGCGATCTTTTAACTACTAAAAATTGATTCCGAATTAAATATTGGTTCTTATAATTTTTTTTTTTTGTATCAAAGTACTTTGCATCTGCAAGAAAATAACTATTCAGAGCATTTCCTAAATATATTGTCTTGGTTGTTCATTTTACAAACTATCGACATTTAATAAAACTATTTGTTCAATATAAGAGCGCTTGAAAAGTTAAGAAAACATTCACTTTCGCGTGATGTTATGTCAAGTGTGGAAGTAAACCGTCAGTTGTTGATCGTAGCTCCGTCCTCTACCGTCTAATGTTATTTCTAACACCGGCTTTTTGCGGTTTATTGCTTAGAACCATTGGTCCTATGGTATTGGAAAACATAATATTGAATTTTATACTTCCTATATGTTTGGCTGATTTATTCCGAAAAATTCATATATATTTTTTTGTTGTGCAATTAATAAAATAATGTTAAAATCCTGTTTTGACAATATACTCTACAGATTTTTCAAAACCTTTCTATTGCCTTTATTTACTTCATTGTTTAGATGTATGTATCCAACTGGTTTCCATTAGTGAAAGAGTAGTTATTTGAGGAGAATAATAATAGGGCGTATAAAAAAAAATGACTGTTTTATCAAATTCCAGAGTTCAAAAGTCTGTAAATATCTTAATGCTATTTATTATTCACCAATACTTAATAATCCTTTTAGAGCATTCTCTAAGCTTGTTTCTAACACTGGACTTCTTAAAAAAAAACCTCAGTTCAGTTATTTATTTCAAAGAAGAAACATGACAGTCTCCAACCAAATTCTCGTAATTTTAAGACATTACTGGAAAAAAAATTTCACAGCCGCTGAAGCAACTCGTGAAATGATTAACTATGAAGGGGAAGGTGTCCTTAAAGAGCTCACTTCGCGGCGTGGGTTTGAAAAATTTAGAAGTGGAGATACGACGTTGAAAAGGAAGAAGGGGTTCTGAAGGAAGCTGTTGAGTCAAATCGGTCCACAAGTACTCGCGAACTTGCCAGGGAGTGTGGTGTATCGAAAGATACTGTTAGTCGTCATCTTCTATCCATGGGGAAGGTGAAAAAGACCTGTAGACTGGTCCCTCACGAACTTACCTCCTCAACAATCAGCAGTCTAACCAAAGAAAAGTTTACAGAACTTCATGGGTTTGAACTTCCTCATCCACCATATAGTCCAGACCTCGCACCTATGGATTACTACTTGTATCGATCCATGGACCGTTTTCTTCAAGGGAAAAAATTTGATAATTTTGCGGAAGTTGAAAATGCTGTCAAAGAGTTCTTTGACAGCCATCCCAAGGAATGGTATCAGCGTGGCATCGAGCAATTGGCTAGCAGATGGGTAATGACAGTAGAAAATAATGGACTATACGTTGCGTAGTAATTGTGTTTTATATCAAAGAAATAATTATGCATATATTTGTTTCAAAAACGGTCATTTTTTTTTTTTTTTATTTACCCTATTGTTATCAACCCTGAATCCTGAAATAAGCTCTACTTTTATGTTGAGCGAATCCATTTGTTGTTAGCTCTTTATTGTTTATCATAAATGTTATGTTTAACTATTTTAGAATCATAAAAAAGATTTCTTATATAATTATATAATAAAATATCGTAGGTGCATTGCGTTTCATTTTCATTTTTTCTGTAAGATTTTATTGAACACTAAAATATAGGACGCACGTGGTGAATAAAAGAGACATAGCATACCGAACTGTTTTCCGGGTCAGTACTCCCGGGTGGTTGTATACTATTACAAGGCTAAACTGTAACCAAATTTATCTTTTTGAAGCCGGGATAATTTATTATTCAATTTAACCAACGGTCAAAAGCTTTGGATTAGTTTTGAAATCATTTTCAATATTAACATATTCTGGGAAAATTAGTTCTTTAAATACCAGGACAAGACCAAAACGACAACAAGCTGCCAGTCATTACAGACTACTTCAACATTTACTAGACAAACATTCAAAGCTCCCAATTAATTACACAAGACTCATATACATGACTGTGATTAGACCTATTTGGACGTACGGAGTTGAGCTTTGGGGCTCCACTAAACCATCCAATTCATCTCTTATTCAGAAATAATAATATCAAAAATCCTTCGAAAAATCCTCAATACTCCTTACTTTGTGACCAATAAACTTGTCCATAAAGATCTTAATGTTCCATATGTTGCTGATTTAGCCCACACCAGATACCTATCCTTTCATAGTAAGCTCCATAACCACTCAAATCCGTTAGTTTCTCAACTTGCTTCCCACTCCATTCCTGATAATCCTCCGAGGCGTCTGAAACGAAGATGGCTTAGAGACCTTCTAGTGTGGAATTTTTAATAAAGAGCTACTGATGAGTAGTTCTTTTCAAGTTTTGACATGTTATTGTGATCGTTGTAAGTAAATGCATCAGGAAATTTAAAAAAAAATATTTTTAGAAACCCTCTTTTAGAAATACCTTAATAATTTTAATAACATAGACATTAAAAATTGGCATACACGGTTGTATAACAAAATATATAATTTATATATATGTTATCTGGGAATTAACATTGCATGTTTTTACGAATGGCTCTTTTTATTCTAAAAACTCTGCTCGAGGTAAGATACATGTAATTCTATGTAAGATAAAAATAATGCCCCCCCTCTTCCCTAGCCTAGACCCCTATCAATAATGTATTCTTAAATAAGTTGGATTTAAATAGCTGCCTTGATATTCTTTATATTTAAGTCGACTCTAATAGTATCTCAACCCTATCCTGTATAATCTTTTTATTGAAAATGCTGAATACTCTTAGACGTTAATTCGTAAAAAATTGTTAGTTTAGCATTATTTAGTTTCTCTAAAAAAAATTAAACGGGAAGACTGGGTGTTTTTATAGAAAAACAAAAATATTTAATCAACTTTTTAAAAGAAGAAAATGAATTTGTTGGAAAGGAGTGGCCAAGGATATTCTTCGGCCGTCAAAGATTGTCAGATTCTTAGCGATCTGAAACCAGTATCCTTCTGGGACTTTAGATTTATCATTATTTAATAATAAAAAATAATATATATTTATATATATAATTTAACTATCTATTCAACAAACAATATATACCTATTTCTTTCAGAAAAAATATTCTTTATAAAAAAAAAGGGCATTTTTTAAAAATGCATGCTAATATTACTAACAAAAGTAGGAATGTAGTTACAAGTATTACTTACTGGAATAACAAAGGTAGGAATTTATTCATTGGATTGCTGTTGTTCTATTTGGGTCTTCTGTGTTACACAGTAGATCAAACAATGGCTGCTTGTTTTTAGATTTTAAGAGAACCTTTTAGTTTGTTTTGTTTTTTAAAAAAATACTATTATTAGTAGTTTACTTTTAAAAAAAGAAAAAAAGAGTATACTTATTTTGGTTACTGTTCCCTAGCACATTAAAGGGTGCCCCTGTTAAAAAAAAATGTTAAAAAAAACTTTCTTTTATATATCTATCAATAGAATTTTTTTTAAATATTCTATATTAATATAATTAGCTGTGTAATTTGTTATTGCTATTTAATATTTCGAATGCATTTCTTTTACTTCTTCAAGTAATGCCCTGATTTTATACAGTTATTCAAGAAGGCATCCTTTTCAGGCGAAGAAGGGTTTCCTTGAAGGGACTTAATAAGAATTTCCCATTGAATTCATTCATTTAATTTATCCTATTAAACTTCCCGTTTCCTTTTGTGCTCCCTGATAGACTTGCTTGCGCCGATACTTAAAAGCACTTCCCGAGTTTGAGATACCGATCAACCTTTAAACTAGTTCTAATTTCTGTTCTACTAGACTTAGTTTGTAATAAATGTTCTTAAGGTTATGTAGCACAGTTTTTTTAAACATCTTGTTTGGTCTAAAACATTGAGAATTACCACATTCATATTTTATCTATACATATGAGTGTGTTTATATGTATGTATATATATATACTTCATCCTAGGGATGGGTTGGTTCCCAATGTCGATTTTCGATTCCACCGATTCTTGACAAAAGTATCAGGATCGAGAATCAATGATCCAAAGTCGATTCATTTAATGATACTTAATTAAGTTATTATATTACTTAGATTACTTTTGCATTTCATAAAAAAACTATGTTTTTCATCTTTAAAGCCGGCTCCACACATTCGTGTTATGTCATAACACGCAACACGAAACAGACAAGCTCGTCAAAGATTGGCGAATGTGTGGATGGGCACTCGGCTCGTGTTATGTGTTATCAAGTTGTGGGTGTATCGCTATAGGAGGCGGCGGTTTTTAACACACTTCAAAGGAAATTTGTTTCTCCATAGCACAAGCCGAAACAGAGAGAATCGCTTATTCACAAATTTGCTTAGCTCATTATTGTCAATAATAACTGTTTTAAAATGAACTTTTAAATTTAACTATTAAATTTGATGGTAAATAACGTTAAGTAAGCACGTGGCGATTTCAATAATGTATAATTTAATTCGATAGCTATTTTTATACGTTTTGAATTGAACTGGACTATATTAAGTATATTTTTTTTACGGTAGCATGTGTAATGGGAAACTACGTTGTTGACAGTTTTTTTTTTTTTCGTCTATTCAATTAGTCAAGAAGAGATTTTCGTAGCTTATCTTCATTTTTGCTCTTATTTCAGCCTGAAAGTACATAGGTCATGGCGTAAATAATGCTTATGCAAACTTTACTAACACATGAGATAATGTGTTAAAGACGTAATAAGAGCTGACTGTAAGGAGATTAAGTAGCCTCGCATTAAAAAAAATGGTATTTGAGAGACTAAAGAGTCCTGAAACAATTGCAAAATAAAATATAAGATTTAAGAAAGGGGGAGACCGAAGGATAAAACGCAATTTCCCCTAAAAGGGAAAAACAATAGATCATAGCCCAGACGATTTATACATGATACCAGCCTAAAATACATGTTTTTAAATACAGCAATAGATACTTGTACACGTTTTTAAATTGAAAAAGAAACAGGTAGATTCCTGCCTATTCTCCCACTCACTTTTAAAACCAGCAATGCAATTTGTTTCCTCTAATCCGATTTTGTAATATTTTCCCGTTTCTAAAAAAAGTTACAGGTACAGTTTACATATCAAATAAAAGCTAATTAAATTTCCTTTAAACTTTTTTTGAAGGAATTATTGTGAAACCAGTACTTCTGTTAGAATGCGGCAGAGAACTTGACTCAACGGAAAATTTTCAAATATTGTGAAAAATCACTATTTTTTTGGAGAACTGTATTTCCGCAACCAATTAATCTACATAGCTGCAGTTAGAATTAAATCGTCACACATTTAGTACTCTTTAATATAGTAAATACTATGTCAAGCACATTTTCATATTTTAGAGATATAAATGAAAAACGAAAATAGTGCTACAATTCCGCGGTTTATTGGGTACTACAAACAACCCACCTGATTTTGAGGTTTGAAAACTTGGATTTTAACTATCCTCATGGGTCCTAACGACATATTAAAAAAATGGTAGATACATGCATTTTGACGAACTTGGCTTATTTTGGTAGGTATTGATATATTGTCATGACAACAGAGAACTGTTTCGTCATTGTTTCGTGTTGCGTGTTATGACATAACACGAATGTGTGGAGCCGGCTTAATATGATAGCAATTTTTCATACACTAAATCAACACTGTTTTGTAAAGAATTCATAAAAAATCCTTTTAGACAACAATTTTTTGACGATATCCATCACTAATCGAAAATAAAATAAACGACTTTTTTGTTATGTTTTTAGGATTTTCGTATCTCAGAATAAACATTATTTTTTATTTTATGGCGTGTTCATACTGGTCCTTGAGCCCTAAGGACGAATAATTCAGCATCCACAGAAATATCATATATTTAATGATAAACTTCTATATTAAATATTTTAAATACAAACGCCATTTGCTGTTTATTAATTTGTTTCTTAAATAATTATTTTGTTTTAACTTATTTAGTTTGTTCATTTTGCTCTAAAATGTTAATGATTTTTTTTTTTTTTTTTTTTTTTTTTTTTTTTTTTAAATCAATTATAAAAATATATAAAAATCAAATAAATGAAAAAAAGTATCGAGAATCGACTTTTTAGTTGTGGTAGCGATATCGAGAATCGAAAAATAACAACTTTATAAAAAAAAAAAAAATACAACATGGATGTGTATACTATACACTTACTTTTTTATTTCTAGTTAAATTTCAGTTTTCAGCGACGAAGTTCAAATAAGCATTAAAGTTTTAAATACTTAGACAGATATATCTTCTACATTGCTCCACCCTTGCTTCCGCCAAAAAGACGTTTTTGTTTATTTCTACCTCATTTCGATTTATTTCAATGTTTTCATCGCTACTTTTCAAAGGAGAAGATTATTCTATTCTCATTCATTCCCACTCAAACACTAAATCCATGTTCAAACCAATTTGAACATCTGTTACACCCTCTCATATTAGAGCCCTAGAAATAAGAAAATTTCAACCCTAAATCAATGTTGCAAGTAATCTTGTTAACTTCTGATAAACTTGTTCACTTTCGGGAAGAGGAAATAACAAAAGATCAATATATAAACACTAAATCCATGTTGAAAGTATTGTTGTTAACCTCAGTTACACTTTCTCGCATTACGGATTACGGAATAAAGAAATATCAATGTAGAAAAAAGTAAATCTATGTTAAGATTGATGGCAATCTTTTACACTTTCTTACATTTAAGAAGACGAAACAGCGAATTATCAATATAACACGCATACCTATACAATCCTAGTTCAAGCTATTAAAATGGAAGTTAAGGTTGCAGTTATACGAGGAAAGGGCTATTGATAAATTTAAAATTCGATACCAAGCATCGGATTCGATCTGTATGAGTGATGTGGGTTTGACAAATTTGGTGGTGCTGTGATTCGATATCGTTACCAAAATTTAGGGACAACTTAAAGGTTTTGTTATACATTGAAGAAGCGCTTACAAGCACTAAGCTCATTATAAATTAGCTCTGAACACAGCAGTATTGTAGTAGTAAAGGAGGTAGTGATAAAGTAATATAAGACATCTAAATAAATCGATTGCAGTCGTCTTCAGTGATAATAGTTAATTAATAATGAATAGTTTCGGGAGGGAAAAAGGGGGCCGAGCCCCCAAAGAACATTTTAAATGCAAATTCTCAGTATAGTTTTAATAATTCGTTTAAAAATAGTATATGAAGACACACAAGCATATTCCGTGTTCTTTGGCTCTTCGTGTGGACATTCCTTTTTATCACTTGTTTTTTAATCTAGTGGTAATTAACCAATAGTAATTATTAAACATAAATAAAAATTAAACGCGTTTTCGAAACAGCAATATATTTGTTTCCCAATTCCACTCCTGTACTTTATTACGGTAAGGACGTTAATATTAGCTAATGCGGTGTGGTCACAAATCCCGGCAGCACATTTTATCCGGCGGAATAAAGTGGAAAAAGGAGAGTCACTATTATCCGGAGAGGAGCTTAGAGAGGCTGGAGGAGCTTAAAATGCAATTTGTAAGTTCGACAAACAGGCGAGGGAAGGCATTAAGTCCACAGGGGAATCGGAATTTCAAATAAACGGGGGGCGGGTTGTATAAGTAATTTGAGCGCGACACCTCAACTATCTCCCTTCTTCTTCTTCCCATTTACTATAAATAATTCATATTATCTTTTCTCCGGTTCTGCTAAAATAAACAATCGCCGTACGATTCCGAATTAGGATTAGGAAACTGAAGGTAACCTTTCAGGTCGCGGCCTGTCCAGTGGACAGTTATTTTTAGGTGAAATTGCGGCGGCTTTCTTGTGGCGGCTGTATATTATTTCCGAAATAAGACAATACGGAATCCCATCCTTTCTTTATATTAAGTTATCCAACTATAATATATACTATTTTATAATTGAACAAGCTTCTTTCGGTTCGGTTGTTGTGAACAAGCCATCACTAACCACTGAAAACTACTGAACCAATTTGTAACAAATTTTTATCACACCATCTTTATAGAGCCAGGAAGGTTTTGCAGTAATTAAATATAGTATTTTTAAAATAATTTATTATTATAAATCAATAATATGTGGCAAGCAGTGAAGTTTGAAAGCTGGCCAATAGCAGGTGAGCGCCATTCTACATTATAGGTTATATAGGTGCGGTATTATATAGGGCTTGAATTGATAATAAAATTCAATTCAATATTCAATTAAATTATTTTTAAAAAAATGAAATATGTAGTGCGACGTATGACGTATGACGGATCCCAGTGAAGTTAAAAAAATTTAGCGTCATTCTGCTGTAGCGTTTACAATTGTAAAACCGCTGAACCTATCTGTTCAAAACTTTAGGTACATAATTTTCATGGTTCTAGGAAGGTTTAGGAATACTAAAAATTTAAATGTACTATGTTGAGTGTCAGAAACGAGGTTTGCCACACTTTCATGTACGTTTACGGTTAGAAATTAAAATCCAACCAGATGAAATCAAAGTTGTTTCTGCCAAATAAAAATGATTACCATACCAAAATTTCGATCCTTTGTTTTTTATATTGTGTCTAAAAATATGATTCTTGTGCCTATAGTAGTGAGGACTAATAATTCAGTTCATTATCCCCAGCAGTTTCTTAATAGTCTCAGTCCATCTGGATTACCAAGCCATACATTAAAATTAAAAACTGGATGTCCAATTATGCCTTTAAGTAATCTTCACTCACCCAATCAGTGCAATTTTAATCTGGTTATAAATAACTGAGTGAAAATATTTATGAGGAAATAATGCTTAGTAATTGCTCCAATGTAAGAGTTTTATCGATAAACATACAAAACTTCAATTATTAGTTATTTTTATTATCATTTCTTTAATTATTATCTAAGTTCGTTAATTTTAAGACCGGGCGAAGCCTCAACGGGGTCGCTAGTTTTAATATGTATAGACAATTTCCTGAACTCATAATATCTCTATCATGTATGGAGAACTAATGTTTATTTCTAACCAGTTAGCATTGACACCGGAATAAACCAATGTTCTTGCTTTCTGCTGTGTATCGGAAGTTAGTGAGTTGAGCTTGGAAATAGATGAAGCATTGAAGAGTTCGTGTTGAAATTGGTTCGTTTGTTATGTTAGAAACACTGGCAAACTTCAACAGTCTTATATTACTGAAAGAGTTATTAGTAGCTAGTTCGGATTCCAGTCCTCCCGTTTTAGTAACGGAATCCTGTTTATACAAGACAACATATGATTCCTTTCGGGTGTCTTGTAACAGCTATTAAAATAATAATAATACTAGGGAAAACCAGACAGTTATTTGCATCCCTAAGAAAAAAAAAAGAAAAAAACGGAAATATTCATACTATAATTCTGTACCGTTTGGAAAAAACTAGATGAGTTCATTTTTGTCCACAATAAGATAAATACGTTGGGCAACACATATTGGAGTCCTACTAAAAATTTTGTAAAAGTAGGCAAGTTGTAATGTCAATGGCATAAAAGGATAGCATTGCCATTTTACAACTTGCCTACTTATACATGATGAGTAGGACTCCAATATGGGTTGCTCAAAATATTTATCTTATTGTGGATGTTTACGCTTAGTTTAAAAACTATATCATTGTAATTGTTTCAAAGAGTCAATTTAATGTTTTTTTTTTGTTGTTTTTTTTTCACCTTTCCAATTATGAAAATCAAACAATTAGTTGTAGTTTAGAATATTATTTTTTTGTTAATGTTAGCACCTTAGCCTCATTGTATTCATAATTTAAATAAACAAAAAAAAAAAAAAAGGAAGAGGAAGGGGATCGCACGTCGAGTCGCCTGTTGATAGTGTTGGAACTCTTATCGCTGGAGGTTGGACTTCGTGCGGCAGTGGCTAGCACAATCAGTTGGAAAATAGATAGCAATTAGGACGCATGGAAGTAACCGCTTACACATATATATATATATATATATATATATATATATATATATATATATATATATATATATATATATATATATATATAATAGATATATTTTTTTCTCAGGATCCTGAAATTAGCAGGGTGCGCACCGCCGTCGCTACAGTCTGAGCGAACACATTGAAGTTCGACTGTTGGAAATAATCGCCATCGGACGTTGGTTGCCTTCTATAAATGAGGTCGTTTGGAAGAAAATGCCGAAATTCAAAGTCTTCACTTCGTAAAAAATAGTACTCGTGAGTTAGCTGGACTTATAGTTAATATTATTTTCTTAATATTAATTTAAATATCCCTTTGTTTAAGTTAATGATTTTTTTTTTGTTTAAAATATTTTCTTTATTTGTGGTAAACTGTTCATAATTTTTAATCTTGATACCCATCATAACATCATTGATACCAATAGATTTAACTTCAACAGTACCTTTTAATTCATGAGAAATTATAAGTTTTTTGTTTTTGTTTAATTAAATGTTCTCAAATGTATGTTCTTTTGTTTGATTTTATTTATTTAATGTGTAAATATATGTTACATAATTGGAAAGACTTATTTCTTTTTTTTTTATAGGTTTCCTATTTTTTATTTTTAATAATTGATATTTGTAGAACCAGCTGGAAAGGGGATAGTGGTAGGCAGCCAATAACGGTAAGCCCCTCTTCCCAACAGTGGACAAAAATCAACTTGTCTAGTTTTTCCTATCTTGTACAGAACTATAAAAGTAATAGTTTCTTAAAGTTGAAATTTACATTATATTAGTTAGTTACTATACTTTAAGCTAAACAAGAAAGTCCACACCAAACATTATTCTTGGAATGTATTTTACAAGATAGTGACAATTAGTATTGTAAAATCAGCTATTGACAACCAGAAACAGAATTGAAAGTATTTTTACACAGTTAAGCTGTAGGAATTAAAAGGAGTTTTATTAATTTATTATTATTATTTTTTTTTTTTAAGGTTGGGGTCAATAATTATCTGGGGTGTCAATAACTGTCTGTTTACCCTAAAAGCTACCAATGCAGGATGTATTCATTCTGAAGTACAGGTGAACAATTCATAACTACATTAGGTAATGTCAGATGGATACAGATAAGTCTCTGTTCTAAAGGGAAGAATAAAGAAGACGAAGTCTCTTCTCTTTCGCCTGATGAGATACTACTTTTCTTGGGTTCCTCTAATTGCCCTCCATCGAGTTCCAGACTCCCGAAATATTTCCATCTTTTGCCACACCTACAGTATGCTTCGCAAACCTTGATTTTATTATTCTGACATCAGCTTCTTCAAAGGCGAAACCTGCAAAAATTCGGCGAATAACCTTTATTTCAATACCAGTAGCTCTTTTTTCAGCGATTTCTGTTGTCTTCCAAATAACAATGAATAAAATAACAAAGTTTAACGTCTAACTAAACTCTATGAAATTTGTTCCTGGGAAACAAGCGAGCTCTTCCTTACTCGCTTCATCTCAAGTTATTATAATTTTATTATTAATTTTAATGTAATTCGGATAAGTTGTGTGGCAAGGTACAGGTACTTCATCGTGAAGTTGGGAGGAAGCTAACTCTGGCTGGCGGCTCAGGTTACGGTACCGCCTAGCAGTTGACAGCGCGTCATATCATGTCTAATTTTATGCTTTGCAATGTGGCATGCATTTTCATATATATTTTTATGGATATTTGTGATATACACTAATTTTTTTAAAATCCGCTTGATGATATTTGATTGCTTTGATTGTTCTGATTAAGCCTCCTTTTTAAGTTGGATTTTAGCCAGCTGGTGATAGTAATCACAAACAACAAAGATAACCTCTTATTATATGAATGTTATCCCGGAAGAAGGGCCTATGTTAATGTTTCCTAATTTTACAAGAGCTTCAAAGAACTATAACATCGCTAAGTGTAACTAATAAACAGCAGCTATAGTCAAATAGGCCATTACTACCTTTACTACTAAAAACCATGGCATGACGTACACCACATGAAATAGGCCTTCGTTTCACGAAAAACTGGGTTTCGAGAAAATCGTGACATAGGCCCTTCTTCCGGACACACATTTATATATTACGCCGTTAACTTTTTTTATTTTATTTTATTTTTTTAATATTTTTATGTTTAAGATTATAAAATTTCTTTTTATTCTTGTAATATTTTTTTCCCTCTGAATAATTTATAACTATTTAGAATTGTGTGCCTTGAATAATGAGTTAATAATCCACCCATTTACATGTTACAACTATCTATTCAACAAACAATATATACCTATTTCTTTCAGAAAAAAATATTCTTTATAAAAAAAAAGTGCATTTTTTAAAAATGCATGCTAATATTACTAACAAAAGTAGGAATGTAGTTACAAGTATTACTTACTGGAATAACAAAGGTAGGAATTTATTCATTGGATTGCTGTTGTTCTATTTGGGTCTTCTGTGTTACACAGTAGATCAAACAATGGCTGCTTGTTTTTAGATTTTAAGAGAACCTTTTAGTTTGTTTTGTTTTTTTAAAAAAATACTATTATTAGTAGTTTACTTTTAAAAAAAGAAAAAAAGAGTATACTTATTTTGGTGACTGTTCCCTAGCACATTAAAGGGTGCCCCTGTTAAAAAAAAATATTAAAAAAAACTTTCTTTTATATATCTATCAATAGAATTTTTTTAAAATATTCTATATTAATATAATTAGCTGTGTAATTTGTTATTGCTATTTAATATTTCGAATGCATTTCTTTTACTTCTTCAAGTAATGCCCTGATTTTATACAGTTATTCAAGAAGGCATCCTTTTCAGGCGAAGAAGGGTTTCCTTGAAGGGACTTAATAAGAATTTCCCATTGAATTCATTCATTTAATTTATCCTATTAAACTTCCCGTTTCCTTTTGTGCTCCCTGATAGACTTGCTTGCGCCGATACTTAAAAGCACTTCCCGAGTTTGAGATACTGATCAACCTTTAAACTAGTTCTAATTTCTGTTCTACTAGACTTAGTTTGTAATAAATGTTCTTAAATTAATGTAGCACAGTTTTTTTAAACATCTTGTTTGGTGTAAAACATTGAGAATTACCACATTCAGATTTTATCTATACATATGAGTGTGTTTATATGTATGTAAATATATATATATATATATATATATATATATATATATATATATATATATATATATATATACTTCATCCTAGGGATGGGTCGGTTCCCAATGTCGATTTTCGATTCCACCGATTCTTGACAAAAGTATCAGGATCGAGAATCAATGATCCAAAGTCGATTCATTTAATGATACTTAATTAAGTTATTATATTACTTAGATTACTTTTGCATTTCATAAAAAAAACTATGTTTTTCATCTTTAAAGCCGGCTCCACACATTCGTGTTATGTCATAACACGCAACACGAAACAGACAAGCTCGTCAAAGATTGGCGAATGTGTGGATGGGCACTCGGCTCGTGTTATGTGTTATCAAGTTGTGGGTGTATCGCTATAGGAGGCGGTTTTTAACACACATCAAAGGAAATTTGTTTCTCCATAGCACAAGCCGAAACAGAGAGAATCGCTTATTCACAAATTTGCTTAGCTCATTATTGTCAATAATAACTGTTTTAAAATGAACTTTTAAATTTAACTATTAAATTTGATGGTAAATAACGTTAAGTAAGCACGTGGCGATTTCAATAATGTATAATTTAATTCGATAGCTATTTTTATACGTTTTGAATTGAACTGGACTATATTAAGTATATTTTTTTTACGGTAGCATGTGTAATGGGAAACTACGTTGTTGACAGTTTTTTTCGTCTATTCAATTAGTCAAGAAGAGATTTTCGCAGCTTATCTTCATTTTTGCTCTTAGTTCAGCCTGAAAGTACATAGGTCATGGCGTAAATAATGCTTATGCAAACTTTACTAACACATGAGATAATGTGTTAAAGACGTAATAAGAGCTGACTGTAAGGAGATTAAGTAGCCTCGCATTAAAAAAAATGGTATTTGAGAGACTAAAGAGTCCTGAAACAATTGCAAAATAAAATGTAAGATTTAAGAAAGGGGGAGACCGAATGATAAAACGCAATTTCTCCTAAAAGGGAAAAACAATAGATCATAGCCCAGACGATTTATACATCAAAGGATACCAGCCTAAAATACATGTTTTTAAATACAGCAATAGATACTTGTACACGTTTTTAAATTGAAAAAGAAACAGGTAGATTCCTGCCAATTCTCTCACTCACTTTTAAAACCAGCAATGCAATTTGTTTCCTCTAATCCGATTTTGTAATATTTTCCCGTTTCTAAAAAAAGTTACAGGTACAGTTTACATATCAAATAAAAGCTAATTAAATTTCCTTTAAACTTTTTTTGAAGGAATTATTGTGAAACCAGTACTTCTGTTAGAATGCGGCAGAGAACTTGACTCAACGGAAAATTTTCAAATATTGTGAAAAATCACTATTTTTTTGGAGAACTGTATTTCCGCAACCAATTAATCTACATAGCTGCAGTTAGAATTAAATCGTCACACATTTAGTACTCTTTAATATAGTAAATTCTATGTCAAGCAAATTTTCATATTTTAGAGATATAAATGAAAAACGAAAATAGTGCTACAATTCCGCGGTTTATTGGGTACTACGAACAACCCACCTGATTTTGAGGTTTGAAAACTTGGATTTTAACTATCCTCATGGGTCCTAACAACATATTAAAAAATGGTAGATACATGCATTTTGACGAACTTGGCTTATTTTAGTAGGTATTGATATATTGTCATGACAACAGAGAACTGTTTCGTCATTGTTTCGTGTTATGTGTTATGACATAACATGAAACAGGTTCGGCGAACTTTGTTTCGTGTTGCGTGTTATGACATAACACGAATGTGTGGAGCCGGCTTAATATGATAGCAATTTTTCATACACTAAATCAACACTGTTTTGTAAAGAATTTATAAAAAATCCTTTTAGACAACAATTTTTTGACGATATCCATCACTAATCGAAAATAAAATAAACGACTTTTTTGTTATGTTTTTAGGATTTTCCTATCTCAGAATAAACATTATTTTTTATTTTATGGCGTTTTCATACTGGTCCTTGAGCTCTAAGGACGAATAATTCAGCATCCACAGAAATATCATATATTTAATGATAAACTTCTATATTAAATATTTTAAATACAAACGCCATTTGCTGTTTATTAATTTGTTTCTTAAATAATTATTTTGTTTCAACTTATTTAGTTTGTTCATTTTGCTCTAAAATGTTTATGATTTTTTTTTTTTTTTTTTTAAAAAAAATCAATTATAAAAATATATAAAAATCAAATAAATGGAAAAAAGTATCGAGAATCGACTTTTTAGTAGTGGTAGCGATATCGAGAATCGAAAAATAACAACTTTATAAAAAAAAAAAAAAATACAACATGGATGTCTATACTATACACTTATTTTTTTATTTCTAGCTAAATTTCAGTTTTCAGCGACGAAGTTCAAATAAGCATTAAAGTTTTAAATACTTAGACAGATATATCGTCTACATTGCTCCACCCTTGCTTCCGCCAAAAAGACGTTTTTGTTTATTTCTACCTCATTTCGAATTATTTATTTGTTTTCATCGCTACTTTTCAAAGGAGAAGATTATTCTATTCTCATTCATTCCCACTCAAACACTAAATCCATGTTCAAACCAATTTGAACATCTGTTACACCCTCTCATATTAGAGCCCTAGAAATAAGAAAATGTCAAAATTTCAGCCCTAAATCAATGGTGCAAGTAATCTTGTTAACTTCTGATAAACTTGTTCACTTTCGGGAAGAGGAAATAACAAAAGATCAATATATAAACACTAAATCCATGTTGAAAGTATTGTTGTTAACCTCAGTTACACTTTCTCGCATTAGGGATTACGGAATAAAGAAATATAAATGTAGAAAAAAGTAAATCTATGTTAAGATTTTACACTTTCTTACATTTAAGAAGACGAAACAGCGAATTATCAATATAACACACATACCTATACAATCCTAGTTAAAGCTATTAAAATGGAAGTTAAGGTTGCAGTTATACAAGGAAAGGGCTATTGATAAATTTAAAACTCTATACCAAGCATCGGATTCGATCTGTATGAGTGATGTGGGTTTGACAAATTTGGTGGTGCTGTGTCGATATCGTTACCAAAATTTAGGGACAACTTAAAGGTTTTGTTACATGTTGGCCCTATATCAAATGTAAATTATATTGTATGTGACCGAGAATACACATATCTAATAATATTCTCTAAATTATTCCGAATTCAAATTAAGTCTGAACGGATTAGCTATAACCGAGTTTACCGCTGAATAATGGAAATAGTAGTACGATCAGTAATATGTATTGACCAGCTAGGTTGGTGGACTTTTTTTCTTTTTTATTAAAACATATCAATGGAATGGAATATAAGGTAAGGTTTCTTTCCTGTTAATCACTTTATTCGTGCTACTGCGAAATTTATTACCGTACATCTAAAATAAATATTTAATGAAGCTAAAATTTAATGAATATAATATTACTCCAACAGTGCCCAAAAATTAGTCTACGAAGAATCTAATTAATAGGATTTCTTGGGATTTGAATTCCTACGAAATCAATTCTGTGTGGACAAGGTCATTGTCATGGAGAAACGAAATACCTTTTGCTCAATTTTTTTCAGACATTTATTAGAGTTATCGCATAGCAAATTGGGAGACTAGTGGATGCGAGTAAATATAGAGTTTGTCATTGAATGATAGGTATGTGGTGTGGGCCAATTCTGCTGCACTAGAGATATTTAGATTGGTTTGGATAGCTTTATTTGTGACATTACAAGGAGCGGTGAGGATTTTATAAACGATTTTGAATTGTAAGGATTGGATACGAGAAGAATAAGGTTCGGTGGATCCCCTAAGCTACCTCATTTTGTCTAAATAGATTTAATAATTTTCATGTAAATTTGTTTTTTTGTAATTGGAAACATTAAACGTTTTAATAGTAAATATAATAGTAATTTATAACGACGAGCAGTTTCTTGTTGTTTTAATTTTGTACTTGTTAGATGTTACAGATTATTAACTTTTTTTTGTTTGTTTTTTTCAGGTAAGACTTATTACTTTATCTTACGTGAAATTGTAAGTATTTTTATAATAACAAAATAAGATGTTTATGCTTTTATTGTCTTTCTGAGATTATGAGATTAAGTATGCATTTTCTTGCACTATATAGTCACTTTAAATACATTTTTATAAAGAATTAAGAATTCTGAAAAGGTAACCAAATGAATGGATTAATCATAAACGTACTAGGTTGTACTAAATTTTACCTGTAGCTATAGATTCATATTTTTTAAACAAATAATAATATTTAAAGAAAAAGTCCAATACCGATAAAACAATATTAGAACTGGAAAAAAAATAGAAACCACTCAAAAATACTTTCATACTTATTTTTATTATTTACGCTCTGGTAAAATGTTCAGACTCAGGTCCTTAAGCTCAACTCCATCCATGGAGGTATAATTAATTTATGTTAATGAGTCTTTTCTAATTAATTAGAAGCTTTGAACCCTCATCTAGTAAATGATGGATAAGTCGAAAACGACCAGCTTAAGTCTCGTTTGTGGATTCCAGGGAAGAGGTGTGCCTAGAAGAGGATCTGCTCGAATAAAATCAGTAGAAAGTCCTAATCTTAGTGTTTATTTCTTTGGTCACCGGTTGAATTATTTAATTAGACGCAACATCCAATGGAACGTTTTACACTTTTGCAATGCTTTCTTTACACTTCATTTCCTCTAATAAAGCTTTTGTACAAATGAGTAATATTACACCATTCTAAAAGCACTTCTACCCTATTCAAACTTAACATTGTGGTAATGCTATGTTTCCTTCAAGGTTAAATACAGTCTGATAGAACATCAGTGCAGGCGATGAATACGGAGGGATAGACGTGCTTGGCTGGGTCTTGACCTGCTTAAGGTAGGGAGTCAGGGCAGGTCGAAAACTTAGGAACTTACTATCTTGTAACTATGGATATCTCGTGCGCAAATTTAACAGTCTAATATGCTATTTATGCAATCATACTCACATAGTGTTATTGCTCAGGAACAACAAATTCTTGGTACGGACATTTTATAAAGCCTTGGCGAATTTTCTGTACATTTTAAGAGATCTTATATACTACAAAAGCTAACCATGACAAAATACAAGTACATGGGAAAATGTGCCGTAATTATGTAAATGTAAGTTGTAACTTAAGTGATGACATTTTTTTATTTGGTTTGATCTTAAAACTACAACATGTTATGAATATGAAAGATGAGAGGCCGACTCCAGACCTGAACACTTTGTACATAATTATCCTATAATGTAATAGGTGTAATACTTTAAATAGTGTGCTGACCCTCAGATGTATGAAGTGTTGAGTTCATTCTTAGTTAGATATTTCTAAAATAATAATAATAAAGGATATTCATTATTACTAATAATTATTCCTTAGCTAAATGCCTCTACATATAACTGAATTGGATTGCACGTAAATATGTTTAGAATTCTATAAATCAAATAAGTCAGACATTAATAGATGGAGGTGTCACGATAGCTTATATAAATATAGTATTGAATAACCCCAGATATGAAAACGTAACAAAATAATAAACAACTAAATTGTAATTCGAAATGTGAAGATCATAACCTACAAAATTTTAATTTTAAATAAAATGTGTTTGCTCCCGAATTCTTTCAGCTGCATTATTTTATCTATGAATTAATTTTTCGAATGTTTAAAAGTGGTGGATTAAACTTGTTCTTTGAAAATGTCTTGAAATATGCAAAAGCTCAACGGCAATGTGAATTCCCAGTTTAAAACAATCCAACTATCGATCCTGGGATTGCCGGCTGATCTGAGACTAAGTGCTACTAGGGTTAGGAGGGCTGCTACAAAAGTGGACAACTGCGGCTGACCGCCGGACAGAAGTGGATGGCCAAAAACCGCAAATTGCGCTTTAAGCTCCAAGCGGCCCCTAAGCTCTGGGCAAGTATAATGGCTCCCTTTTTTACTCCGACCAACGCCCCTTCAACTAATTCGCTTCCTATCTTTTTTTCTTGCACATAAATTAGCCAGTTAATGAGGGATTCCCTTGGATATTTTCTAAGCTGATAATTCACTCTTTTTTTTTAATCATTTTTTATCCCATCTCCAGTGTCCCTAAAGACGGAATTTCCTAGGAACTAAGGCATTCTTTTATCACATTTTTTTTTTTTTTCTAATTATGATCATGTTTTAATTTCTAGTTTTTCTTATGCTGTTCCCCGATAATTTTTTAACAAAAACTTTTCGGTAAATTTAAGATTTACACCGTAGTTAAATTTTTAATTTTATTTAAGTAATGGAGCAGACAGCATTTACGTTTTCAATGATTAGCTATTATGAACAGTATAACTTTTAAAAAAACTCAATTTTTCTCTGACTGGAAAAATAATAAATCGTATATACGTGCATCTGTAATCTACTTCTTTCCCCAATTTATATTTTAAACTTAAAAGGATCAAATCAATTCAGTTAATAATTTAATTAAATTAGCAATTATTCATTAATAAAGTTAAGATAAAGCAGGGGTTTAAACGTGACTTTTTTTAATACATACCTTTTTTAATTCATAAATCAAGTCCAAAAAAGTTGTAGCGTGTAAAAAAAAAACACTGAATTGAATGAATATGAATAATGATGAATATTTTCTGGTACATACATCTGAATAATTGGTTAAGTTTATTTTGTGTTTGTGAATTTAGGGCTATGGGTATAACCAGAAATGTATTTTTTTTCTTTTTAATTTGCGTCTGATGTACTTAGTTATGATTAATATTAATATTAATATGTGGTTCATTAAGTAACAAAAATGCGTTTTCCCTAAAATACGATGTTGGTACTTATCCGACTATTCTCTACGGATATATGTACACGCATGGTATATATCTATATAGCTTGGGGTTTATCTAATATTTTATAAATACTGGTATAGATTTTGTCCTTTTACACAATAGCCTCTAGATATTGGTATTATTTGAAACATCGGACTTCCTAAAGGTAACTAAAGTTCACCCGACTGGTGGAATCTGCCTATACAGAAAAGACCTATACAGGCAGCGTTGGATTGAGGCCCCTTCACGCTAAATATCGCACAATGAGGAAGAAAAAGAAGGCTCTTAGGATAACCTTTATAAATGACCAAATAACTGAGATAGGCCTGCGTATAACAAGCGTAAACAAAGCATTCTACTCCCATTTTAGAATACTAAAATCCCTCTAAATCTCCATGAACATTATGAAGGTACACGACACCGTTATAAAGTTCTGATATATAGTTGGGAGATCTTTTAAAGGCTCTCTAGAAAGCATTATCGAGCGATTTGAAAGAAAATTCTTCTATAAGACAACTGGAGAGAAATGTGATTAAGGACTCAAGACATGCAGGAAGATGTTTTTTCTGAGACTGATCTGTGAATGTAAATACTAGGTTGCGTTTTGCCCCAATCCTATACACCTCAGATATTCCAACGCTCGAAAATCAAACGCAATTAATCCCTCTAATCCAAAGCCCTCCGAACTACTCAAAATGCTCTATATTATGTTTCTAATAAATCCTTACATAATAATCTCAACATAACCTTTATCCTTAACCTTAAATTTTCGATTTCTATGAATCACTAAACATCCTCCCGTATCCCCTTATAACCCATCTTGCACGTTATAACTGCAATGACGCTGAGACTTTCGTAAATATTTAATTATGTTAAATATCTAGCTATGGCCAGCTTTTCTATTCCTATCCTGAGCTACTAAAACATTGCGCTCTCGTTCAGCCTTTGTTAGATAGACGATTTCATTTTTTTTTTTCTTTTTTTTTTTACTGTACATATTATTTGAATAGAATTATTGACATTTCTGTTAATATTGTCTTCAAGTTAAGAGGGTTAAGATATTTATTCAAGATCAGCATTTCTGTTTGGAAAAAATATAACGGTATAGTCGATGATCAGGGATGCAGGCAGGTCATTAAATTAATCATCCAAGTATAAGCAGCAGGTCTTCTACAAAAAACTGGATGTGACCTTATCGAACAAATTAAATTAATTTACCAAAGCATATCGAAATAGTTAATTAGATAATTGAATATGAAATAGTATCAAGGTCTAGTTGAAAGAAACAGTTTGCAATTGATTTTTTTTCTTCTTGGATGATGCAAATTTTTAATTGCGTAAACTAGTTGAATGATAAAATATTAATAACTGATAGAAAAAACATTTATATGGTCAGTGTTTACCTTTAAGTTTAAACATTCTATTTTCAATATCCTTCACAGTATCATGTTATTTTTCTTGTCAGTAAATTAATAACATGAACGAAAAACTGTAAATTTATAAATAATGAACTTCCTTTTTATATATAAAGTATATGAGTTTTGTTTTTACTTAGTTTCCAATTTATAACCGAAGGCTGAACCCAATCTGACTTAGCCCTTCGATGAAGTCCTTTAGTCCCTTTATAAGATAGCTCCAGCGAGGAGCTTATGCCTTTCATGCAAAGCACTATGGCCCCGCTCCTCCCAAATGTAATCTGCATACTTTTTTTTTTTTTTTTTTTTTTTGTCTCTTTACAACATAACAGAATTTCCTTCCAACCACCTATTTTACGAAAAGATATGGAAAGTAGCTGTTCCACTTGATTAAAATTTTATATATCATAAAATATTTTGATAATTTTTTTTAAAACAATAAAAATGTACTATATTTGTTGGATAAGGTAGTATTACAAGGGATATTAAGGATGTTACAATCTAACTCACTGAAGGGTAATTTGTAATAGTGATAGTTAAAAATCCATTGATAAGACATATAATAATTCGTAAGAATTAAATTTTTTTTTTTTTTAATAACAATTTATTGAAATTTACAACTGTACAATATTTATACATCAAGTAAATGTGCTGTTAACTATTACAATAACGTGGCAAAACTTGAAAAGTACTACTCATCATTAGCACTTTAATAAAAATTCTACACTAGAAGGTCTCTGGGCCATCTTCATTTCAGAAGCCTCGGAGGATTATCAGGAATGTTGTGGGAAGCAAGTTGAGAAATTAGGGGATTTGAGTGGTTATGGAGCTTACTATGAAAGGATATATATCTGGTTTGGGCTAAATCTGCAACATATGGAACATTAAGATCTTTATGGACAAGTTTATTGGTCACAAAGTAAGGAGTATTGAGGATTTTTCGAAGGATTTTTGATATTAAGGATTGAATAAGAGATGAATTGGATGGTTTAGTGGAGCCCCAAAGCTCAACTCCGTACGTCCAGATAGGTCTAATCACAGTCATATATATTAGTCTTTTGTAATTAATATGGAGCTTTGAACGTTTGTCTAGTAAATATTCAAGTAGTCTGTAACGACGGGCAGCTTCTTGTCGTTTTAGTCTTTCTTAAAATTTAAAAAAAATATTTATTCCATTGAAGGAAGGAACTAAATAATGATAAAAAAATAAAATAAAAATAACAAAAATTAATAACCAAATTTTTTTTCCCTATGGCTAAATAGCACCTACTGTTAAAACAATTAATGATACCTTTTAGGTTTTGTGGAGAGGTTTTTTTTTTTTTTTTTTTTTCTCTTGAAAAAAAAGTTAAATCATCAAAAAAAAAAAAATAGAAAAGCTCACGTCATAAAAAAAAAAAAATAATAATACCTGAAACCAGTATTCTTTAGTGGATTGATTTTTGAAAATTGATATTATTTTTTTTTTTTCATTTTAAAAGGCCTCACTTTCTTTCCGTTTAATTCTCCTACCATAACACTTATGGATACTATTTTGTCTTCTGCCGGAATTTAACGATTTTTAAAAATCGCAGGATAGTCAGCTAATGTTGTCCTTTTTGAAAATTGAATCAATTACTTCGTGTTTAAAAGGTCATTCTCTCTTCTCATTTAATCCTTTGGATTTTGATCCTTATGGTCGTTATCACATTCGTCAGGAGGTTGGAGTCTCTCAACCTGTAAAGTTTAAAACAAGAGTAAAATATGTACAATTTTATTATTTATGTTATTTATTTCTGATTCAAATTATTTTTATATATTTTTTTTCTGAATGTAGCAATGGCGGCGTTTATAAATCACTTTACCTTCAAACGGTTTGTCTAAAGCTCTATTGATCATTGATCTAACCTCTACTACTTCGAACTTATCCATTTTTCATCCAATCTTCTGAAAAGAGGTAACTACGCTTATAATATAAAGATATTCGTTTCGACCTCCAAGCCATTGGAGAGAAGGGCCGGTGGTGGGTGTTGCTCATTACCTGAACTAATGATCAAAGTTTGATCCGTTCGGCCACTTACGCCCTATTAAGTTTGATCAGCAAGAACACAAGATCCCTTCTGGGCCTGGATAATTGCACTCGAGGGTAATATCCGTGGATAACCGGGAGCATCCAATAGATTGGACTTAAACTTTCCTATCTACGCTCTGTTTCGTTATGCCAATGGGGAATTTATCATGCCCTCTCCGTTTCTGATTATTCCAATGGTTTACTGAGCTGAATGGCATTATAAGCTATTCCAATTTATTGCCAACCACATTGGAACAATAGGATAAATAAACTATTATAATTGTGTCTATATGTAACTTATTTGGCTATTAATGTTTTGTTTATTTATTTTTTTTAAATAATTGTATTTATTTTAATTGGATGAGATTTATAACGATGAGGTTTTCTTTTTTATTCTTTCTTACCCTATCTTTTACATTTAATCAAACTATTATATAAACTGAAATAACTAAAAATAAATATACTTAGATTAGGTATTACTGAACATGGATATTATTAAGCCTAGGAAACATAACATGACGAATCAAGTGACCCTTTTCGGACTTTTGGGAAGACGTTCTTGGAAACATTCATTACCTAGCTTTTTGATTTTACTGCTTTTATTTAAAAAAAAAAAAAAAAAATATATATATATATATATATATATATATATATATATATATATATATATCAAAGTGTTATTTTCAACATCCGCTCCTCTCTTATTATTATTTTTTACCGAGAAATTGTGGTAGAAATATGAAAACATGAATTTTCGATAGCTTTAGTGTGAATCTATACCCTCTGTGTGTCGTCAAATAGGACAATCTAAAATTTCCAAATCGTTAATTTTTAAGACTAGGTGAATCGTAATAGGGGGACAGTTTATTTTTATTATTATTTTTTTAAATAGGATTAAAAACCTTTCAATATGTTTTTATATAAGCTAAAAATCTTTATAACATGTTTTCAAATATCTCTGGATGAAATAATATAAACCAGACAATTGTACTATATAGGTACTTTATTACACATTTTTGTTATTCATAGAGGACGATACGTCCCAGAATAAAGATTATTTTTTCATTTCATTTCATTATGTCTTTTTCATTACCATATATAAGAGCTATTCTATTTTTCTTTCTTTCTTTTTTTTCCTCATTGATTTTTTTTTATAACAAATGATAATTCAGGAGAAAGGATTGATATTTTTAGTTTTTATTTAAATATACCTGTGCTTATTATAGCGTTTGACTAATATGAAGTTTGTATCTGCATAACTGTCCAGATTTTATTTTATAATGATTATGCCTTGTCTTCATTAAAACAAAAATTAAAGTTAATAAGTTAACCCACTCTTTACTTTATCAAACTTTTTCTCACACTCTTCTTTCTATATTTGACCTTTTTAAATCAAAATCGCAATGATACTCCAGAATCACAATCATATGATAAATCTGTCCTAATCAATTTCCTAGTTCTCAGGGATTCTCTTTCTCTCAACTTTCGTCATCAAATGAATCTAAATTTTAATTTTATTTGTTATTTTGCTCAGTCTCTTTTTCTTGTATTCATATTGTACAGATTTTTATTTCCTTTTATTATGAACTTGTCCACGTGATGTAAGGATATATTGTTATTAACCTAGGTGACTTACATCCCAAAATGAAGTACATTTGCAATTTAATAGTTTTATATTTTGTTCTTGGATATTCTGTTTAACTCTTAATCTTTTCAAATTAATAAATACATTAGGTTTTTGAATGTATGAATATATGTTTTTTTATAACCTAGTATGAAAAGATTGCTCATTCCACCTTATGGCACGACATACAAATTATTTTTTCTCATAAAATGAGTGGTTTTTAATAACTTATTTTATGAATAAATATTACATTTTCATTCTATGAATTTCCAAAATTTGATGAAGATCAGGCTCTTAGATTAGATACTGATGGACTGAGGAACTAAGCACTGCCTCTGAATTCGCGATTTGTTTGAAGCTAATGAAAGATTTATGAGTTGGCTCTGAGATTTGTATTCTAGTCGGAGAGAGTATTAAAACCCCTTTAGACCAGGGCCCATCTTGGTTTATTAATGGTTCTTAGAGTCAGCTTTGTAGAGAATCGCCGAGCATGGAAAATTTAATTTTTACGTTCATTTAAATATATTTATAAAATATAATGGAATCCCTTGTTTTATTATAGTAAATCCTATAATTGTGATTATGATGAAACTTATCTATGGTTAGGAAATTCAAGATGTGGTATGAAATGTAGGTATTTTTATATTTCATCTTTCAAAGTTGGTCGAAAGTATGTACAGTACAGTTTTGTTTGGTTAGGTTTGGCATGTGTAGTACAATCTACAACTAGAAGATTCAGTCTTGGACTAAAAGATTCTCTCGAGAGAGTTATGTGCCCATTCCAAGGAGTTTTTCTTGGGCTCGGGCAAACAGTACGCAATAAAATGATATTTGGAATTAGCAGAACGAATTTGGAATTCTACCTATGACAGTTTATGTGAAGAGAGAAGAGATGAATTAAGAAAAGAGAATTGAACAATTTATCCTAGTTATAGTTTTCTTCTGGGGAGGCGCGGTAGCTCAGTGGGTAAGGCACTTTACTATCAAGATCTCGGGTCCGGGTTCTAGTCCGACTGAAGGCATGAGATATATGTTCTGTAAATTCTCGACAACTCGACTTCGTCCGACGAGAATTTGGGTCGCACCCAGCCTGTCGGCCCTTAATTAAGGAAAAAACCGGGCGATTGAGCGTGATTTTGGCCAAATCTCTCCTCTTTTCATAACCGTCGAGTTACCTCTCAAAAAACATATCTTTTATCCCTTTTACTGAACGGCGTTCCTATCAAATCTATTCCTCAGTCAAAAATCTTGGAGTCTTTTTTAATGAAACCCTGTCCTGAAAAAACCATGTATCCGAAATATCCCGTCGCATCATCCCTATCCTAAAACGTCTCATTTACGATCGCCACCTTATTCCTTTCGAAACCTACATGTTACTAATTACCTCCCTCATCTTCCCCTACTTCGACTACTGCTCTGTGCTGTGTATGGAGGTGTTTCTGGGGATCTCGAAGCCAGAATCAAAAGATTATTTAACTGATTTTTCCGTTTTATTTTCGGAATCCCGAGAAGCGCCCACGTTTTACAGTTTCAAAGTGGCTCATTCCTTTCTACCATCGCCAGTATTTCCTGGCCTCCTTTCTCTTTCAAACCGTCCAATCCCATCATCCACCTTACATTTCCGAACTCCTTCAACTTAAATCCTCAATCCTTTCCCGCCAAACTCGTTCCCGTTAATCAGATTTGTATAATCCTGCTCATTGCTCAGCCACTTTCGATCCGTTCCACTTCTCTCTAGAACTCCATCCCTCTCAATATTCGTCATTCAAATACCCTTTCCAATTTCAAATACCACTTCTTTAAGCACCTACAATCCACCCAGATCCTGCCCTCCAAAAACTGTCAATGCAAATGTCATATGCAAGGTGTAAATTAACCACTATTATTTATTAATAGTCCAGATAGCTTAAGTCAAAAAAAGGGTTTAATAAGGAAAGTTTTGGTTTACTTTTGATTTTTGGCACTATATGGTTGTTTTTTTTGGGTGCTTCACCAACAAAATTTCAGTAGTATGCTTATTCTCAAAAAATTGGAGGTTTTTCCGCTTTTTCTTAAATAACTCGAAAACTATAAGTTCTATTCGGAAATTAGTTTTATACAAAATTAAAATGACATGGCGATTCTTCGAAGCTTGGCTCAATAATATTTTTATCAGTTGTATAAATTATAACTCTATATTTTTTATAAGTTTAAACTTTAGATGTTTGATGGATTTTTAATTTTAATAGGATTGAGGGTTTCAAAGTTTCGTACTTTAACTATCAATTTTTTTTTTTTTTTTTTTTTTTTTTTTTTTTTTTTTTAATGACGTCGCAAGTAGTTCAAGGGTAAATTCATTTTGTAGTCCGTCCGTCCCCGGGAAAATGTCCATATATTGAGGAAGATGTCAATATCACTTCTGATAATACTTGTCTTAAATAAATGGGCAACTGTTTCTTGCCCCAGAATTTTCCAATAACAGATAATGTTTTGCTTTCCCTCGAAATGATGGGGAAAATGTTTTTCGCACCGCCGGGCCTCGAATCGACCGAATCCGGTGAGGCAAAGCTATATATAGGTTTATTTGCCGGGGAGATATCTCTGCCTGTAGCTTGGAGCCATTAAACATCCTCTCGCCCCAGATATTGGACCATTCGATGAACCGTTATTTGTTTCCTTTCATCTTCCCTTTATATTTCTTTTAATCTTCCAGCTTTCGTTTTACCTTTTTCTGTTTCGCATTTCGGGTGAAAGAGAGGAGAGTGGGGCATTGCAATGTTACTATTGATGAAAAATGTGCTACCCAACAGAGGAGGAGGAATGTACTCGCTATTGGTGATAGTTGGTAACAAATGTATAAGGTAGGGTGCCCTATTATGGCCTACCAAGGCATGAAGGACTGTAGCTAGGGAGATCTCAAATCATTTACCAACAAATTCACCCACAGCCTAAGTCAATCTATCTACTTCCATAATTACACAGACAGATATTTTTAGAAAGAAATCTTGTACCATATATTTGCGTTCTTGTAAAAAGTTGCCTTTAGGCCGTATTTTTGGTTACCGAGGAAAACACAAAATTGTAAATCAAATATGATTCTAATGAAAAAAGCTTTATTCAATTATAAATTATCTAATTTGAATGACGGAAAAAAAATTGATGAAGTATAAATATAATTATTGTTGCGAAAAAAATCCTAGTAGCGTCCATCTTTCTTAAGGAGGAGCCATCTGCACAAAAATACACAAAAAACAATAATTGAAACAGACAATTAAATATAAGTACTTAATAACAACATTTGTTTGGCTAAAGATGATCGGAATAACTAGAGCGCCCATGTATGGCCTACCCAGCAAATAACATGCCATACTAGGACACCCGATCTTATTCCTTTAATTTGAATATATCTTGTTATTATTATTATTTTTTGTTGAAGATGTGTATTTTTTGTGGATTTAGTAAGAGGGATCAGTGAAAGGAATATAAGGAAATAAATAGTCAAAATCAACAACGCATTGTCTATACCAAAAGTTTTGACACCCAATTCCAAATTTACCAAAATTATACCCTCAATTTTTACCGACGTAAAACATATCCCTATCGACTCTTCCCTGATTGAGGAAGGTAAAGAGATCTCGTAACCGTACTTTTAAAATTATCACAAATAACCTCCAACACCCACCTCGTCATCCCCTTTTTCCTATCAATTTTTCAAAGAACTTTCCTGCACAAAATCTTTCAATCATTTCTTTAATTTGACTACCAAATCATCGTTACCCGATCAGATGAAGGTAACAAGACAGATTATAATGAAAAATTCTACAATCTCCTGACCAACCTACTTATCCTCCCACCTATAAAAATCGTACACCAAATATTATTAGTTAAAATTTGCCAAATAAATATCAATAAATAATTGTTATAATGTATACATTCATCCCTTTATAGTAAATAAATTATAAAATGTATTAAAATATTTTAAAATAAAACACAAAATAACATTGTAATTGTAACCTATTAAAAAAAAAAAAAAATAAAAAAAAAAAATCATTTTGACTATTTATAAGCTACTCAAACATAACAGCTACTTAAGGATATTATTTTCAGATCAGCTGCCTGAAAAAATATTTTTTGTTTTTTTGGAAATTGAATTAATTATTATTATTATTATTTATTTATTTTTTTTTTTTTACGAAAGACCCTCTTTCTTCCCGTTTAATCACAGGACACTTGAGGAAACTATTTTGATATCCTCCAGGTATATAATGATTTTTAACGGCCTGGGGATATTCTGCCATTGTTGTTCTTTTAAAAATTGATTAAATCTTCTTTTTTTTTTTTTTTTTTTTTAAATAGCACTCTTTCTTCCAGTTTACTTGGGTTTTGACTATTTTTTTAAAACATATTTGACGAGAAATTGGCGATTGATTGCGCCCAAAGCCACTGAAGGATTTTCAGATTGACCTGAATCTGATGATTTTTGAAGACCGAAAGATATATGCAGAAAATGTATTTCATTTTCATCATTAATATTATTGCTATTATTTTAAAGTGTACTATAAAATACTTTAGCTATAGGCTAAGTATTCTATCATTTTAATTGAATCATTACTTAATAATTTAAAGATTTTGAGATCGAGCCTATTATTAACTGTTAATTGCCTTGATCCGTTATTTATTTGATATAATGTTTAGTTATTTTCTATAAGTAATATGTTCAATTACGCTATTCCTAGCAGTGACAACGCTGAATTGAACTGTGGTGATATTCTTGGTTAACCGTAGCGTATGTGAAATTTGACCAAGTAATTATGGAGCTGTCTGTTTACGGAGAAGCAGCTGTGTGTCAATTCCATCTGCTGCTAATTCTGCTATCATAAGGAAGCGTTAATTAATTTATAACAAACATTCATTCAATTATCATCATTCACATACACAAACTGAGCCCATTGTTAAATGAAATTAAGCTGTTTCAAATTTCTCTGGAACAACAATGGATATTTTTTTATTTAGCGAGTAAGATTTCATTTTTCTTGTTTGGATATTTTTTTATCCGTTGGTGTAATTAGTGAAATATATTGTTAGTAAGTTGAAATATTGAAAAAAAAGAAAGAAGTATATGAATTATTTATAAAGATTGTATAATTAAATATATGTTTTTTGTTGTTGTTTTTTTTTAAAGAAAAAAATACAGTTTTTATCACCATTTATCGTTTTGCCTTGATTGGGCAACTATTTTTTATTTTAATTTTTTTCTTTTTCATTTCAAAGAGGCTCGTTACAATGAGACTTACCTACCTAGGACTAACCTTCGATATGAAAGAAATGAATAAGGCATCATAAAAGGCAAGGAGGATAGAATCTATTTAATTATATGTACCTTACTTATATATTTTTGCCACAAACAGTTAATTCTGATATTGCAAAGGCGATATTTTACCCAGTTTCTGAAACCAATTTGATGAAATTCAAATCTTGGACCCTTTCAAAACGTCTTATCTCTGCATATTTTAACGATTAAAATTTACAGTTTTAAATTTACAGAGAAATAATTTATATCAGAAACAAAATCGGGGCCTTTTACATTTCTACCATACAATTAAGATTGATGAATTAGTTGATACTTCTGATGAAATTTTTCTTCTTTTTTTTTCGAATACTATTTTCTAATATTCGAACATTCTTCACCAGTCTTAAAACATAAAAAAATAAAAATAATAATATCAGCACTCCGCTACATGGATTATTTATATATATTTTTATTTTTTTAAATACGTTTTGATCCCATGTATTGGCCCAGTATCCACCTAAGTCGGAAAAGAATTAAGATATTTAGGTTTGAATCCCGCAATTAAAATAGATAAACCACTATCTTCTTATTTCTCTTCACCTAAAGACAAATTAGATCGTTTACAAAAAAACGTATGTGAACTAAAATCTAAGGAATGTGAAGCTAAATATCCGTAAAAACTCGGGATGGTCAGTAGTTAATCCAAAAATTAAAAGGATCTATACAGGCACGCAATTATAAAACTCAGAATTCCAATTTCGCTATCCATTTAAATAAAATAACCATAAATTCAGCAAAAAATCGGGACTGAATCTAATACATCTCTTAGAAAATATTATAAAATTATATGTTTACGAATCATTAGAAATAGTACAAGTAATATCGTTCAAAACCAATTCAGTTTTTTGTTTCAATGTCCAGATAAATATTTCCAACAGTCCCTCTTTAAATTTGTTTCCAGTAGTCTAATAGAAAAATCGACCAGTCATAGAAAAAACATAAAGGACTGCTAATTTACCTTAATTATAAATTTAGGAATCAAAGTGTGTTTAAGTGTTTAGCTGCATAACTCGTCTCTTAACTCTCAGGTCCTGATATCGTTTAGAAGCCCTTTCCATTTTGCCTCCTTAGATAAGCATCAGCGTGCTTGATTTCTTGTTACATTTTATTTTATTTTATTTTTTTTTTTTTTTTTTTATAATCTATGTTGCAAAATGCTAAAGTTTTTAAATTTTTGTGTGCTCTTAAAACTAATGATCATCAGTTTAATTGACCCCTCTATACCGTCATGCGTACCATAAATGATTCTTACAATGCAATAACAATGTCTTAAATAAAGCATAGTTTTTCTCTACAAATTGTTAGGGAACAATATTTTCACAGAACAAATTTATATCGAGGATTTTGAGAAATCTCCACGAAGACTCAAAATAACTTGAATGAGAGACATAATGTATTTTTTTCTTCTACTCGTTCATAATTGTAAGTATGAAGTAATGTCATTGCAAGCATTACAAAATAGGAATTCTGATCGATTTTCCAACACGTTACAAACCACTTTGTATTCCAGAATGAATGCATCTTATGGCAATAGTCACTGATAAAAATAAACTAATTAAGTATAACATTTGTTTCAATTTTCTAAGTCTATATTTCTGAACGATAAAACCTGTAACAATAAAATTTATATTTTTTTTAATATATAAATTTTTTTTTCACTTAATCAGCAAATCCAATACAACGAATCGTACAAAATATCCTATTTACTCATGCGAATTAATCATTTAATGAAATGCCCTCAAATTTAAAATTAATTAAACGTAACTGAAGGATACATCTCTAACCAGATTCCCGGACGCCATTAACAGCCCCGTGGATCCTTTGCCTGCTACTGATTTGATTGAAGTAACAATGGATTGATCAATTTTCATATTCTTTCCGCTCCGATAAATTCTCATTCGTGTGGGTCTCAAATACGACCAACTACCCCTGTCTCGTTATTTTTCACATCACCGCTTTTCCTCTGCTCCGATGAGTAAAGCCAATTTAAAAAAAAAAAAAGAGAGAGAGAGAGGGAGAAAAAGAAAAATAGTGCATCAATCACTCAACAATGGTTCATCAATAACTTTTTTAGGAGCGTATCTGAATATATGATGTCCAAATCTTGCAAATTTTCAAAACCATCTTGCTCTACATGGTTTATGCTTGAGTTGTAAGCTTATTATATTTAGCATCATCTCCAGGTTTGTATGGTTAATATATCACACTGTTTAAAAAAAATTATAGGCACTGGCCTCTTTGTTTTTTTCTTTTTTACATTATAATTTTTTACTTACATTTTTATTTTGAAAGAGTTTCTAGACAAAATTTATAGTTTAATATAATACAAGTAAATACATTGGATTTACATTTTCTACCATGAATTATCGACTGTCCCTACCCTCCGCACGAAGAGAGAAATCGATGATTATCTAGAGTTCTTTACGGCAAGCCGCTGAAACGGCCATACCGAAGTTTTTCCCTTTTCCACCTGCTTTGCGAACACCGCCAGACCACATTTTGACACTTATTGCTTTACGCAATAAGTGGAAGGATACGTGGTTCAGAACCAGAGATCAGGAGGTCAAATCAGTCGTCAATTCTCTCACTACCCAAATCCGCAACCTAATGAAACAATGGAGGACTTTTCTTTGGCCCGAGATATTGAGGGCCACACACGGTGACCATAGACAAATTTGGAGACTGTTGAAAACGTCTACTAGAAAGAGAACTTCTATGAAGCTCCACGATGATGTAAAAAAAGGTTGCGAGTCGGCCAGGCATTATCCAAAGAAGTCCCTCTCACATGCGGCGTCCCTCAAGGGTCTGTGTTGTCTCCAGTATTTTTCTCAATATACACGGCTGTAACTGTTGGAGCTAGATACAGAAAAGCGACTGTGGTGGCCTACGCCGATGACATTGCTATATATAGTAGTTCATTTAACTCCATGAAGGCTCTACGGCAGGCGGAGGAGGTTTGTAATGAAATCACGCAAAAATAGGAAGGATTAAATATTGCTGTCAACCCCAAGAAGACTGACTGCATTATCTTCTTCTTCCAGAAAAATAAGCGTCCCCTTCCTAAAACCTATAAGGTAGCAGGAATCGCTTAGAGGCCAGCGAGCAGTATAGTGTATCTGGGTTTCACTCTAGACTGGCACCTTACACTTTCAAGCCACTGCAACCGAAAGCTTAAGCTGGTCAGAACAAAGTCATACAGGCTAAATCACCTGCTAAGTACACCAAACCTCTCGCTCCGCCTCAAATTAATCTACTGTGTATTTGTCAAATACCACTCACTCATTTAACACGAAATCTCAGAAACCACTGAACGGATTGGAATGAAATTCGATATGTAGCTTCCTGGTCGCGCCAAATCGGCCTGAATCGCGGCTAATTCGCGAAAAATGTGATTACAATTTTTATTGGGTGAATAATAATAATAGATTAATAGTCATATGGTATTTGGAGATAAGCTAAGTTAAAAAATAGGTTAGATGTTTAAATCGCACACTTTTACCACAAATTAAGTTCCTTTTAGTTGTAAACAAAAAAAATACGATCGATGTCGAAACCTTATAATATTGGTACTTTCTGTGAACTGTGATGGTGGCTGCAGATGTGGGCCCTTACAAGTTTAAGTTGTTTCGTGACGAAAAACTATTAAAAAGCTTATGTTAAAGAGGAGGTTAAAAGACTTATGTTCTCTGGTGATGACATGTAAGGCCAGTTCGATGTAGGGACAAAAAAACTGATAAGAATCAGTGAGTTCTATCAAGTGTATGATTCTCTTCAGTATCGTCTCATGTTTTACCATGGAGAACATGGGTACAGTATTAACATCCCTCAGCTTGACTCAAACACTAATACACCACTTAAGAAAACCGTGTCTGAAGCTGATTTTTACGCCTAAATCTTATGAGGTGAAGAAACTTATTTACTTTAACTTCGTAATCTCCTCAACCAATTTATGCTTGATATGTAAGCAAAAATAGAAACAGAAAGACTAAACTTTATTCGAAAAAATCAAAAAAGGTGAGAAATTGAGACTATATTCATTTAAAGTATGCCATAAGAAAAGCTGATCGTCTGGTATCAGAGCTGGGTAAGATGGTAGTGCTGCCTCGAAGCTTCACTGGAGGACTATCAAAATAAGATAAAATTAACTTTTGCAAATTGTCAGATTTACTTATTGAAATTATTCTAAGAGTGGAATTCTTTAGGTTTATTTAAGTAATAATTATTATCAATGTTAACCTTAACTTTTACTAATTTAAGTTGCCCTTCATCCTAATGATATTAAACCGTAGCGGAGCAGGGTCCTTTCAGCTAGTTATTTATAAATGTTTGCTGAGACCGCCTCTCCTTTATGGAGCTCCAATGTTAGCAAACATATCACAATCGACATCAAAACGACTCCAACAGTTTCAGAACGGGGTTTTGAGACGAATCGTTCGACATACAACGTTACAAAGGACTAAAACTGACATGATACACAAAACACAAGACTTACCAAAGGTGACAGAATATATTACAAGGAGGCATATCAAATTCTTTGATAGCCTCAAATACTCGACTAACCCACTATTCAACACATTAACGCCAACTGAAAAACCACAGAGGTGGCAAAATTACTAAGATGACTCAGCAGACCCTCTTTCCCAAACACCTAATGAGGCCCATCACTAGATCGAGATTTATTATATTGTTATACCTATCATAATTTTTGAACTTTAAACAAAACTCCCTTAAAATGCACCAAGTGCAGAAAAAGGGATGGATTTAAATGTTTGTGATTGTATTATAAATCTTATTTAAAAATAAAAGGGGATTAGGAAAAAAATAAATAAAATATTTACATTTGGCACAATTTATTTTTGTTGAACCCTACAAAATATTTAAATATTATTTTTCTTTGTAACAATTTTAACCCATTATATAATATGACGTATTTATTTCTATAATTTCACCTATTCATCTTAATTTAGTTTCTGAACAACATTTATAATCATTTTTAATTTAATTTTTAATTTTATACAGGGTGAGTATCTCTTATATCTCTTAATGTAAAAAAAAAAAAAAAAAAAAAAAAAAAAAAAAAAAAAAAAAAAAAAAAAAAAAAAAAAAAAAAAAATGAAACTAGACCAAAAATGCAGCAAAATTCCGCAAACCTCTCCTTTTTATTCCAATCCGTTGCAGACATACGATAAATCAAAGACTTTTTTGAGGAAACCACGTTTTTTTTCCATAAAAGCTGTAATATCTCCATTTGTTAAAAATATTTCTCAAATTTTGGCCACATTTTCGGATTGAGCATTAAATTTTCTATAATAGCTGAGTACCTTTAACCTTGAATTTCATAAACTGAGTATCTAACGAACAGCTGGATCTTCACCTTATTTGGAGAAGTCACAATGTCTTATTTACTTCAACGCTCACCGCTTTTCGAAGAAACTATCCACAAAACGTCAAATCTCACAAAAACTTGCAAATTCATTCAGCTTTCGAATGATATGTTAAACGTAATGATTTTGTTTCAATTTCATGGAGATATTTACTTTTGAAACCGAAAAAACATGGTGTTCTCATTTGGTATACAAATCAGTTACTTATGTAAATAAACCATTATGAAAACCCTTTGTTTATAAAGAAAAAAATTATTTTTTAATAGAAAATAAAGGAAAACTGTCACTAAAGCGACACCAGATCAGAGGGTCTTATGTTATTACATTTATTTATTTATTACTATAATTTAGGATTTATTTTATTAGATTTTCAATGTAAGGTTTCAAACTCAATGATAATGAACATAGACCTCAATTTTGATATTAGCTTCTGAATGCAGATGATATTAAAGAATACCATTTTTTGCGATGAATTTATAGCAAGATGAGTCTGTATAGTTTTTTCGAAAAGCGGTGAGCGTTGAAGTAAATAAGACATTGTGACTTCTCCAAATAAGGTGAAGATCAAGCTTTTATTTAGATACTCAGTTTGTAAATTTCAAGGTTACAGGTACTCAGCTATTATAGAAAATTTAATGCTAAATCCGAAAATGTGGCCAAAATTTAAAGATTTAATGTTGCACTTGGATTTAAGTGAATACAAGTTGTAAATTTTATCACTTAAATTGATAGAACAAATATAAATATGTAAAACACCAAATCCATGTACAAATTAATCTTCTTAAGTTTTATAACACTTTTACACATAAGATTAGATCAATAAGAAAACATGAATTCATAAAACACTTAATCCTTTATGAAACTCATTTTGTGAACTTCTGTTTCACTTATTTACATTTAAGAAGTCTAAATATCAATATAACAAACTAAACAACACAATCCAAGTTGAAACTGTAGAAGTGATTGTTTACATGTGAGGTTATAGGAATGAACTATCGAAAAATGTAAACATGTAGTGAAGCGTAAGGATCGAACTGGTCGGTGTAGCGCGGGTCAACCTAGTTTGGTGGTGTCGCCGATCCGAACCGTTACCAAATCTTGTATTAAAGTGAACAATTGAAAATTATATTTTTGATAATATTTTCACGCATAGCAGCCATTATTAACTTGATTAGGTATTTGAAGATAACATAAAGCATAATTAGACATCCAATTTTCAATTTTAATATATGAGTTGGTAATCCAGATGGACAGAGACTATTAAGAAACTGCATTATCAGTGCTTACAACTAAAGGTTCAAAATTCATATTTTTACACACAATATTAAACAGCTGAGGATCGGCATTTTGATTTGTAATAATTTTCATTCGACAGAAATAATTTTATTTGATTTGATCTGGTTGGATTTTAATTTCTAACCATAAAAGTATGTGGTAGTGGGGCAAAACCCGTTTCTAACACTCAACATTGTACATTTAAATTTTCATTGTTGCTAAACCTAGAACTATGAACATGATGTAGTTAACTCCATATACCTATTTTTATAACAATTTAATTGAAAATAAGTAAATTTTATTATCAATGTTCACCTCTATGTAACACTGTACATTTTAACCTTTCATGTAGATTGCAATTGCCGCCATTTTTGAACTTCACTGTTATCCACTTATTATTCATTTTTCAATAAAGAATTAGTTGAAAATTATTAGATTTTACTATTGCTAAACCATCCCATAAAGATGATGTTGTCAAAATTTGGTAGAGATCGGTTCAGTAGTTTTTGGCGGATAGTGAACACAAACGAAACATTGCTTGTCCTTTTATATAATAGTATAACCTTATACCGCCATATGTTAGAATCGTATAGAGCTAACAGATAATTGTGACTTGCAGATAATATACAAATAATATTGCGACTATAAATTAAGATATAAGGTATCCTATCTTTTTTGTTGGATCAAACTGCACACGGTGTGCAAATTTGATTAAAATCGGTTCAGTAGTTTAGGTGTTAGCCGGCCCCTAGGCGGCGACACGTAATTTATATATATTAAGATTTTCAGCCTTTTATAGCTCTGTATATTTTTAACTAGTGAGTTTCTTTGTTGATGTCACAATCAAAAATATTTGTATGTTTTAGACCTTCTCTTCATGATAGGTAATCTATCGTTTAGCCCGTACCTAAAGGAGATCGTATTTCTATAAACCAACTACGTCAATAATAATTTTTTTAATATATACTATTATGTAAATGGATTTTTCGTAATACGTTACAGTGAGTTTACAATGTTAAAACTACAGAACCCATCTGTACCATATTTTAACTACATCATTTTCATATTTCTTGATGGGAAATAGTAACAATCACAAAATAAAATTTTTTTGATTGGTAGAAATGGGGTTTTCAACGCTGTTGTATACTTTTATGGTTAGTAATCAAAATCCAACTAGATAAAATCAAATAAATTTTACTAATAAAGATTATTACTAATTCAAAATGTCGATCCTTTGCTTTTTAACATTGTATGTAAAAATATGATAGTCTATTATCTGCCAGAGCCTCTTAATAGTATCAGTCCCTCTGGATTACCTACTTATAGTATCAAAATTAAGAATTGGATGTCTAATTATGCTGTTAAGTAACCTTCAGTCGCCTAATCAATGCAATTTTAACCAGGTTATTATCACAACTATGCGTAAAAAATTTCATTGATGAAATAATGCTTATTAAGATCATGTTATAATTTTTTTTTTTTTCGATAAACAAATTTAACTTCAATTATTATTTAAAAATATCTGAGTTTTTTTTTTTTTTTTTTATGAGAGCGGGTGAACCCGTAAAGGGGGATGGTAGTGTAATATATTTCCTTATGTTTTTATATAAAATGTATTTAAATGGTCTTGATGTATTTAAATGAACAGTTAAAAATATTTTCCGAAAGAGGTATGTTCATCTGGGGTTCTCCAGATTTTGTCGGCTTAATACAATTCTATTATATACAATTTTTTCTCTTTTCACTGAGTTGTGAATTTATATGTATATTTTTTTTTCAATTTTAATATTAATTGGGATGGAGGCGGTAGAAGCGGCGTGATGGGGTTATGGAGACAAGGATTGCTGGGCTATTAACTGGCCTGGTCCCATTGGGGCGGTCGTTATCGGCCCCTATGAACATAACAGGAGCGGGGCAGATAAACAGCCATAATATCCTCCTAGATTGCCTTCTCTAGGGATAATTACAGCAACTTAATAAAACTATGATTGCTCCCTATCTATGTTAATTACTGTCATTTACATTTTATGTCCCCGCTGGCAGTTGAATGTTGCCCGCCCCCGTTCGCAATATCTTTTTAGCGACTAATTGAATCATTGAATCTTACGCTTCGTTGGGGTCTGCTGTGTAAATGACTCCATTGGTCAGCTTATTGCCTTGGAAAAATATACTGTAAATGTTCCTCTTAAATTTTATTAAAATTACATCATAAAATGCAAAATGAGTTTCCTCATTATACCCATATAAATAATTTATTGCAATAATTTTTATTGTGCGTTTTATATAGTCTGTCACATTTAACAAAGTATGTCTCTGTCATACTTTATAAATTTTGGAAATGTTTTTTAATTTTATGACTGTATATATTTCTGTACTTATTTGTTATTCTGAAAGTAATGTGTCCCAGAATAAAATTATTTTTCTATTATATCATATTCTATTCTATGTCAGACAAGATAACTAAAGGGGCAGCTTTCTCAGCAAATGTCTGCAATATTACCTGCAACATAAAAAATATCACAATCTAAAACTAAATCTTCTTAAAATGTATCTTCAACTACGAAAGCATCAATTCAAAAACATCAACATATCCCAGCGCTGTTTATCTCTACAACCTCACTGCAGACAAGTCGAGCCATGATACACCACCGATGACACCATCTCCATCTTTAAAATTTATGTTTCCAAATACAGAAACTCGTCACTCTATTAATCGTCATATTCTTTTATTCGTCGGGTGTTTGTTTTTAAATTGGTTACCATAATTGTGTGTCCGGGAGTGTTGGCTGGGGAGGGAGCCCACCTTGGGATGTTAGGAGTGGCATGGTCTTTTGAAGTGGAAGGGTAGTCTGGAAAGGAATAATTATACAGTTCAAAATGATTTTTTGTTACTTTACCAGAAAAATTCTGTAATTCTTTATTTCGTCACCTCCCCTTCCCCAATCATGACAAATTATCGAGTTTCTACTGTCTTGAAATATATCATCCATATAAGCTTGATAAACAGTGATCAATTGATTTAAAAAATTGTTTAATCTTTCATCAACAGACTTTTTACTATGTTCAGACATTTCTAAACTATATAAAGCTTCTTCTAAAAATCCTTTCTTTAAGATAGAACTGATAACTTTTAGCATATCTCCTGGGATAGCCCACTCATTGCAATCTCGTCTTTTGATTGGGATAAATTGAAGTATTGTCTTAAGGGCTTCTTCATCTGTTTTAATTCGAGAATTTATTTTTTTCCACCTTGTTACCATTAGGTGCTGCATGATTTGGACCCAAACGATAAAAGACTCCTCTGCCTCGTAAACCCGTTCTTTCAATTGGATTCAATGAATAACCGTTACAGATCTTATATTTACCCATAAAGCTTGACCTATATATTCTTCCGTCAACACAATTCCATTTAAAGCCAGCTTCAATTTCTGGATGAGATAATTCTACGACCTTACTGGTAATGAAAATCAGTTAAAATTCTATTGCCGCGGTTCTTTGCATCGAGGTATCGGATAAATAGGGCGCTTGACTCTCGATTCTTAGGGTTCTCCTAATTTCTATGAAATGGGCGCCCGGGGGATCTAGTGGGTCTTCTTAGTTGTTTGCTTGATCAAGAACTAGTAGTTGCTTGTCATGCACTAAACTCTTAATGGCTCCTAGTTTTACTGCTGCAGTCCAGAAAGGGAGAGATTCTTGCTACAGCTAGTACGCTAATGCATGGTCAGCTTTTATCACAATTTTCAAGTTCATTGCTGTTTTAGTTTTCGAGAAGATTTACAATATAGACAGAATAGGACAAAATTTGATCATAGCTAGTTTACAACTAATTTCTTGGAATTAATGACCTAATTTAATAATTATTCAAAAAATATCGTTAAAAGAGTAATATCTTGTCGTGGAACAATTAAATGTACAATTTTTTTTTTTTTTTTTAGTTAAATCGGCTTCATTTGTTCTATTTGGATATTTTCAACAGTATTATAATAGTCCAGTCAATAAACACATTGTAGAGTGCATGGAATATGCGATAATTTTTGACTTCATAGCTTCGTTAGGAATAGTTAGAAGGTAAACATACTAAAAGTTCCCGCCGCTGGGGGGTGAGCTAACGGTGGGGGGGGGGGAAGTTCCATTTTTTTGCTTTTCCATAATATCTCGAAAACTGTTGACTCTAGAAAAATATGTTTCGAATAAACATAAAAGCTAATTAAATTCACTATAAAATTTATTATACATAAATTTGCCGTAATTCTAACCGTTTACGAGATATACGTTATTGAAAAAAGGTGATTTTCGGGAAAAAACAAATGTCACCTCACTTTTTGTCAAACTTTTGCTTATATTACGTTCCACAATCGTTTCTCAGAAAAAACGTAAGAATCAAAATTGTAGAGCATTAAATTTACTTTAATTTCATATTCATATATTTCATATATATATTTGTTTAGCTAAAAGTGAGGTAAACACTTTTTTTATTTCTAAAGTTGTCGATTTTTAATAACGTATATCTCGAAAACCGTTGGAATTTCTTCCTAGAAATTACGTGTGTTCCTACGCGTATATAATTAATTTTATAGAAAATTTAATGAGCTTTAATTTTGATCTGCTGCAAATTTTTCTAGAGCCCACCGTTTTTGAGAAATAATCGAAAAACAAAATTGGGACCTTCTTCCCTCCCCCCACATTTAGCTCCCTCACCAAGTGCGGGGACTTTTAGTATGTTTACCTTCCAACTATTCCTAACGAAGCTATGAAGTCAAAAATTATCGCATATTCCATGCACTCTATACCCCTCATTTCAGCACTCATTGACTGGACTATAATGCGAAGAAGGTTTATGCTTTCTCATGTTAACTTTTTATGGAGTTGTTCGAAGAGCTCTACTTCGTTTTGTTTCCATTATTTTCTTTCTCTTTATTATTTTCACTACGGTCCTTCCGTATCGCTCTTGATTGAGAAAAATATTACAGGAGAATCATCTATTATATTACCACCTAGTACGTATTTTTTAAAACCTCATGTCCAACGTATTCTATAAAGAAAGATTTTTTTGGTAAATTTATAATTTTTAACAATTTAAATAATCAATTAAATTATATAACTTACTATAAAAAAAAAAAAATAAGCGATATGTAAATTTAAAATAACAAATTATTTTATAAATAATTTTAGCTGTCCAAGAGCGCAAATCGTAAAGTTATAATCGTCATAATTAGTATTCTAGAGCTTTAAACTAACATGAAATTTCGCCATAATTACTCAGGAATATTAATGAACTTAAGAGCATATTTTTAGTATTATTCTTGGCGTGTTCTGTGAATTAAATTTATCAATGTAACTACACGATTTTTTTTTCTTTTTTGATGTCTTGGCATGATCCACTGTCCTAAAGATGACCATCTGATGGGCACTTTTTCAACAATTGTTCCAGTTCTTAATTTTTATTATATCATCTCTAAATTCACTCCTTTGATTAATGAAGTAGATTACAAGATTAATTATTTTTCTTTGAATTTTAACATTAGATCATATTTAATTACGTGAACAGTATGAGAGGCCTTAAAAAATAAATAAATAAAATAAATTCTAGGGATTATTTCGAAGAAAATCTTAAATTTAACTTTATTTATAAGTTAATAACATGTATTTCATTGTGAATTGAATAAATGAACGTTCACTTTTATAATGATGATCATAATTTCATTCTTATTTTCTTTTTCTTTTTTTCTTTTCTTTTCAGAACCAGCCAACAAAGGGTCACACAGAAATCATGTTCCACCCTTTATAACAAGCTCATTCTTTCTCCTCCAATAATCCTCCATTTTCTCTTACTGTTGCAATCTTCTTTCTTCCATACATCCTCCACGCCCTTGCCTCTTTCCTCCACAAGAACCCTGATGCATTTAACTCGGTTCCTGAATCTCTCTTTGCACAGGCAGGCTCTTTCAGTTAATTGAAGTACTTTAAGTTCTTTCTTCATCTGTTAGCATAGCCTCTCTGGCTTTTTAGGCTATAAATCTTATCAAATATTTGCTTATTCAACCTTTTGGAATCCGTCCTGACTATGTGTCCCTTGAAACATAGTCGTATTTTGTCCTCTCGTATATTTCTTTATTCAATCTCACTTTGAAGCTTACCTATCACATTCCTTGGTCATAAGAATTTTCATCTTAATATTTGCCTTTCGGTATTTTTTATTTTTATCGAAAGAGTGTTTTTACTATTGTCTTTATACTTAATTGTAAATAAGGAATTAATATTTACTAAAAACGCATTATTATTTATTGCTCTTTATTCTGTCACATTGTAATATATATATTTTTTTTAATGTATGTTTGTTGGGGTTTCACGTCTTCATGTACTTTAAAGGTTAAATGAAATGGATTCCTCACGCAATAAATTTCAACCCACCAAGGTGGAATTCGAACCAATGACATCCTGTACCGGCTATTCTGCCTCGAAGCTAAAATAAAGTAAAGAGAAGGAAAAATAAAAAATATATAGTTCATTCTTTTCCATTCTGAAAGTATAACAAACTTGAGTGACGAAATTGCTATTGGGTCAGCATAAAAAACTGATACTTTTTTTTTTTTTTTTTAAATAAATATCTAATAATAATCTTTAACAAATATTGCCAAAATGCTATTATTTACGTATACTTACATGTGAAAGGTGATCCCCTATGAATGTTAAAGAAGCATAAATTACAGATTTTTCTTTTTTGGAATTTCATCTATTTGAAATTATTTACAGTAGGCAATAAAAAAACCTACACAATAAAAAAAATATAATAAATGAAAATTTACATGCAGTAAAACTACATAAATTAAAATAAACAAAATTAAAATACAGGAATATTTAGTATATATATATATATATATATATATATATATATATATATATATATATATATATATATATATATATATATATATATATATATATATTGTTAATCGATATATATCTCAGGTTGTCAATTTATATATGCTTAGTACGTTTGTGGGTGTAGATACTCAACTGAGATGATTCTCAGTGATGTCTTTTCGCAATTTCCTATTTACTGTATGATGTGTTTCTCAAAAATTAGTGAAAGGGAAAAGAATTTCCGGGTCTTTAAGTGTACTGTTTATTTGAAGCTAGGTTTAAGTTAAATGACATATTTGAAATTTTGGTTTACGTCGGATAGTTGTTAATTATTCGCATACATAAATTTTAAATAACTTCTTGTTGGTAGAATCACAAGTATAGCTCGAGACAGGACAGGACCGGAATATTTCAATAGTAGGCGTATAACTGTTATGGACAAGATCAATTCGTTTTTTGCAGATAGTTGAGAATGTCTATTGTAATATAGGTAAATTTTGTTGATGATACTTCTAGCTATATTGCATTTGTTATGAATAAGTTTGGAGTATGTTAGTGTTTTGTCTTACTCTAAGCCAAAACAATTGATAGATTGTGCCCAAGGAATCGTAGTTTCATTTATAGTTATGTTCTGTGGTATTTGTGGTATTATTTTAGTGAATGTAATGTCTTGCGTTTTTATTGCATTTACTTTAATCCCAATTTTCAAAATAAATGCTGAACTTCGAAAGTTATACAAATGACCTTGACTGATGTTGGGATCTTATTTGTTTCTTTTTCCTTTCTTGTGCTTGCTAAAATGTTTGATCTTGAGGTTCCGTTACGGACGGTAGGTATAGTCCTTATTCCTGTTTAGACAGTTATCCCTAAGACTGGAAGATTTAGTGGCTAAGTTGGGGACTGGGGTGTGGCGAAGATCTGGCCGGGTATCGAGTGGAGCACAGATGCCGCCCCGACCGCCAAGCCTCAAAAACGACACTTCCCCGATCAATTTATCACCGCCTCCCCCCCACTCGCAAAGTTCTAGCTTGGAAATTAACCCGCTGAGTGGGCAGAGTTTTCGAGAGCGCCTCATTTAAAAGTTGCTAATTCCGCCTCAAATTAATTCTCCCGGAGCTCCTTTGACGATCAACACTTTCCACCCCCTGGGTTTTTACAGTCGGGCCCAAGACCTTTCATCAAAGGCTAATTTATATCTTTTCTTAGCCAACTAGTTCCCCCACCCCATTATATTTTCGTTGGTCTTCATTGTCTCCTTAAGACAATTTGTCAAGGCGCATGACCTCATTGTCTTATTTTCTTCTTGGGTAGTGGGTTAAAACATGAATAATGTTGTGTTATAAAATTATAACAGTAATTCACTATTATTAACTCCTTTAATATGTTGTTACATTATTTAGTTGTTACTTACTAAGGACCAAAGTGCTTTACCTTTCCAATTATGAAGGCTTGTTTTCCTGCCGACGTATCATAACTCAATAATACAATGGTATTATATATGAATTATCTCTACTACTATATGCATATAAAATATTCTCAAATATTTTACACACGAGAATGTTACCATATGTGGAGAGATTATAAGAAAGTATCAGTGCTGATTCTGCTAGGGAAAATCATCAGTAGACCAGATCTTCTCGTTCTGAATGATCCTGGATAGAAGTAGAGAATACTAAATCCCTTTACATCATCTATTTGTGGACTTATGAGCCAATGCATTGAGCTATTAGAGAAGTGAACATTTCTGAGAAATAAGTTGGATTAGTTAATTGGCATTGATGAAATATAAACAAGTAAAAGAATTCATCTATTTGGAGTTACTAGTAACTGCAGACAACGATACCTCCGAGGTAATCGAGAGAAGTAAACTCATTACCAACCGATGTTACTGTAGAATGGGTTGATACTTTTGAAGTAGGTTTCTGTCAAGGACTACCAAGTCACGATTATATAAAAGGCAGGTACGACCAGTACTAACCCACGGTTTGGAGTCACGAGTAGTCTCTCGATTAGACGGATCTACAGATTTTCAAAAAAATAATTCTGAAGCGTATTTATCATCGGATAGGCAAACCTCAGAAGAACTGATCAAGATGCATATAACCTCCTAGAGGAACCAGACGTAGCAAGACACATAATACTGGGAAAACTGAAGTGGGCCGGCCATGTTGCTCACATGTCTTAGAATAAAATCCACAAAATAATAATAAATTAGGATATACACAGAACCAGAAGCCGAGTAAGACCCCGTCTTAGATAGATGGCCGGCGTAGCAGAGGAATCGATGTTTAATGGAGAGATGCCCAACGTCGTACAAACTGGAGGAAGTTATTTGTGGATTTCGGGGACCGATAATCGTCTGTTGAGCAACTGGAAGAAGAAACAGATTTTACAATTATCCTATTTTTGGGTTAGCACAGAATTTGCATTCTAAAACTTTATCACTGACAATATGTGGTATCTGCAATGCTAAGGTCTTAAGTCGGCATCGCAATGTCCGTCTGTACCTAGACCCTCTACTTCCACCATAGTCCACTTCCTATTGAGAACCTCGTCCCTCCGTCATCTATTTCTTCCATTTCAATACCTCCAAAAGGTTTCTATTTCCTGGGTCCATCTTAAATTGGAGTCCAACACCTCCGTCTATCCTTTGAATTTCTCCTTTTAAATTTTGAAATCCTTTGTTCATAACCTTCTGCCAGCAGTGATATCTGCCCAGCACGCTTGTCAACCAAGATTAAAGTGGTAGAGAGGTTATAGGTACCCTAATTGGGTAAATGTATGTAGTTGTGTTAAGGTCGCTGCTAAACCTTAAGCCTTTCCCATAATTATTTGTAGTATTTATTAATGTTGTATCAATTAATATACTGCAATACGTTTGATGTTATATAAAAAACTAGGTCTTCACTTGAATCAGCACTTAATGAATTCCCAGCAATGAATATGAACTGTGCCTCAAACTAAATATACGTGTTAGACATGTTTTTACATTTTTCTGAATATAAACTTGGAGTTAGATTTGCTATCATATTTCAGCATTACCCACTAATTTAGTAGTTTACCTGATTTTATTTGTTTGTAGCTATTCCAGTTTATTTATTCACCATCAACTAGGACAATGGAAAACAAACAGGGCATCTCCATTAGGTGAAATCAATTTGTGTGTGTGAAGCCGTTTCCTGGAAATATCTGTGAACTATTAATAAAAGGTCTTCTGACTATTATTAATAATAACTGATATACTCCAAACTATGATATTCCAAATAACTCTTTACTGACAGACAGTTTGTGACTGTCATTTCTGTAATCAATTCTTGATTAGGCATTTTATGGATAGAGGCTGAAAGGATAAAATATAAGGAGTCTACCTCATTCGAGTTGGAAAAAAGAGTCCATCAGAAAGACAGTCTTAACCTTTAACTACTCGCATGTTTCATAGATATAAGTTTATTTACAAGATAGCTAGATAGCTAATAGAGTTAACAATTCTGACCTAGATAACCCTATAATTGCTCACCACAATACTAGTAACAATCATTTCAACTAAACTCCACATCTATTAGGTTTATTTCCCAATATTTTCAAATAGAAGAGAAGGCTTCATAGACATATGGCTCACTGAAACCAAAATGAAATACCTGCGCAGAATGTTCGATAAACAAGAATGGACATTATGCGATATTATGGAAAAACAGTATAAGCGATTGACTCCAAGTTCCTTAGTTAAAGATCTTGAATAGCGACTGCTACAATTGGTTCAGCCATCTTGGTTGCATGGGTGTAAAACGGGAACGCAGATAGATCATAGAGTCTTAATGTTATTTGCTAAGGATTGCAGAAAGAGCAGATCATCTTGCTGAAGTGTAGAGGATGTCTAGAGACTGAGCGAAATGGTTCCCTTGGATTTAGGTCTCTATATGCTAGAAACGGCAGCAGCAGAAAACGAAGAAGAAGAAAGTAATACATCGTTAAGTCTATATTGAAATACACTTCTTTAATACCCCTAGATCATGTAATTTTTTAGTAGGTATTAAATGTTTATAGTTATATTTAAAGTAATCTTCTTGGTGGGTTTTAATACAATTTTAATTGTATGGATGTAATATGGGTAGAGAAAGCATTAATTCTTAATATAAAAAAATATCTATTTAGTGATATAGACTCAGTATATTTATTTTGTATCAAGTATCATAATTATTAATCAGTGTTCCACTTTCCCTGCTCATAAAATGGCTTCCCTGTAAACATTGATTAAAGATTGCTGATAATGGGTTAGTTATGGCTGTAATAATTTTTCAAGTAATGTGATTAAGAAGGAAATTTATATCTTCTTAAGATGCTTCTTAGTGATGAGCCTTTGTTAATTACTTGGCCATGAAGTGGGTCCCTGCTGTAGAGGATCGATTTAACAAATTGAGTATCGATTAGATGAGTTTTATCAATCAGTGTGCTCCTTGCCTTGATTATTTTACCGTTCAATCTGGAAAATGTATTCTGTCATCCATTAATCAGTACCTCGAAATTTAAATATTTTTTATCTACCCAAATATCCAATGCTAGGGTCCATACAAGAAACGTACACTCTGCCAGATTGGTACAGTTAAGCCATTAAATGATTCTCATTCATACGGTATGTAATATAAAATAAGTGTATAGATTTGCTAAAAATATCTATAAATTTGAATTAATTAGGTGTTTATATATTTTTAAAAGAAAGAAAAGTAATCTTTACTCTATGACAGCTTGTCCCCTAAGAATTACATGAAGGTACAATAAAAAGATATTGTTGTTTGGCTGCGTTCATAGCAAGCAGCAACTTCTTTAGATTATAAATTAGATAATTATAAATATATAAGATGGAAATTAAAATTAAGAACAATTCTTCGAATTTATATGAATAAAAATTCTTATACTAATATATTATTACATAATTTCGGAAGATTGATAATTCTGGAGATGTATGAATAAATGATGTTTTAAGGGAGCGCGAGAGAAAGAATAGTGAATTGAAATGGGTAAGTGATTCCAAAATAAGGCTGCACGATTAATTGAGGATTTAAGATTGATGAATTAATTGCCACTTCTATTGGGATTATTTTATTTTGAAACTAGTTTTGAATGTTAAACTTTCTCCATACATTTTTAAACATACGAAAAATTTAAAATATCAGCACTTTGTTACATTAATTATATATGCTTAACTTTTAAAAAATGTTAGCCAAGAAATCAAATGTATTGATAATCGCCTGAGGAGGTTACACGGACTTCTGAAATATATCAAGTGTGGAAAGGGAAGGGCCAGGTAGGTTTTTGGAATTTTCCTCATGACTAATTGAATTTTTCCACTCCTATTAGAAACAAATTTTAGGCTATTTTCACTTACAATGCTTTTTTGAATTTATAGTTATTTTCATTTGGATGGATAGCGAAGTTAGAATTTTTGGTATTACTATTGTATGCTCTTATATCTTATAGCTTCACAGATTAGATACATTTTCGGTAATAATACACAGCTCTTTTAGAAAGGGTCTATTTTTTATTTAGTTGAAGGTAAATAAGATGACAATGGTTTATCTATTTTAAATGCAGGATTTAAACCTAGTTTAAATTTTTGTTTAAATGACCAAATAAAAATTTCCAATAGTTCCATTTTATATTTGTTTCCAATAGGGGTGGAAAAATTCAATTAGTCATAGGGAAAACATTTAACCTACCTGGCCTCTTCTTTTCCGCTCTTGATATATTTCTGAAGTCCGTTTGACCTCCTCAGATGAGTGCCAATATATTTGATTTATTGTCTTACATTTTTTGAAAACTTTAGTATATATAACTAATCCATGCAGCAAAGTGCTTCGAAACTAGTTTTCGAATAATATAATAGAAATGCTAATAGAAGTGGCAATTCATTCATCCTAATTGTATTGATCCTTCTATACCACCATGCGTACCTTACCTTCTATACCTACTTAGTACTTAACATATTATTACTAACTACACTCTCAAAAGCATGGTAATAATTTGTAGCACATGTGGAGGTCAGTTTTGTACTACCAATATTTCCATTAATGTCGCATTATGAAAATCTGATCACTTTTCCTCTTCACTCACCGAAGCCACACTGAAACTTCTTCAGAACGATATTTGCGAAGTTATAGACCCCGTTTACTAATATATTATAAAAAAATTGATATGCAACTACTTGAAGCGATAAGCCTATGTAATTTTCAAAGAAAAGTTTTTTTTTCATATGTATAGGGTACATTTATTTTATTTTCCGTTCTGCTAGTGTTCTGCTTCAACAAGTACATTTTTTTGGCCAGCTGTTCTGATTTAAAACAAAAAAATAACTCTGAAACTTTTATTTATTTTTTATTTCTGTAAAAAAAATGAATATCTACATTTTTTTTTTCCCACTTATTTATATTTACAACTGTACAAAATAATATACAAAAAGTAAATGTGTTGACAGTGAATGCAATGGCATGTAAATAACTTGTGAAGAACTACTCACTAGTAGCACTTCAAGAAAATCTACACTAAAAGGTCTCTAGGCCATCTTCTTTTCAGACGCCTCGGAGGATTATCAGGGATGGGGGTAAGTTGGGAGACTAGTGGATTGGAGTGGTTATGGAGCTTACTATGAAAGGATAGGTATCTGGTTTGGGCTAAATCAGAAACATATGGAACATTAAGATCTTTATGAATAATTTTATTGGTCTCATAGTAAGGAGCATTGAGGATTTTTCGAAGGATTTTGGATTGTAAGGATTGGATACGAGATGAATTGGATGGTTTAGTAGAGCCCCAAAGCTTAACTCCGTACGTCCAAATAGGTCTAATCACTGTCATGTAAATGAGTCTTTTGTAATTAATTGGGAGCTTTGAACGTTTGTCTAGTAAATGTTGAAGTAGTCTGTAACGACGGGCAGTTTCTTGTCGTTTTAGTCCTTATTATTTAGTAATAATAAGGAAATATGTAGAAGGTAGGAACTGACGGAGTTTATATAGCAGTCCCGGGTGCCAGACTCGGTCAAACGGTTGTTCTACATCAAGAAAGGCTCCCGTGCAGTACATTCCGCGCTCCAATGCGGAGGAGACAACGTCCACCACACGATGACATTGATGGATTGTTGAGAGTGATGTTCGAAATCCATATCTACATTTCTAAATTTATTTTCTCTACTCGCTTTACTAGTTAATTATCCTTAGAACGTGGGTATATTTTAAAAATTAATTATTTTCCTTTACCTAAAATGAATGAAACTTTTGTTAATTATTGAAAAATATAAAACGCCTAACTCTAAATAAACAGTATGATTATATAATGATGGATATTTCTGTTTAGATCAACTTATTAATTATTTAAAACCAATAGCAGAAGGGGCTATTGTAATAAGGAAATAGAAAGGAAGAATTAAGAGGCTGAGAGAAAACAGACAAATTTATCTGTGATGGGGAAGTGGACAGTAAATACTTATAAGATATAGGGCCTTGTTGTCTTCTCCAGAGAGCCCTTGTCCTCAAAGCAAAACAGCCCTATTTCCCCCTGTTTTTAGCTCTTTTCTCATAAATCTTCTGCTTAAAGGGATGAAAAAAGGATTAAATCAAAAACTTTTATTAATGTTTACACTTTATTACTCTATCAAAGGATGTTGACGTATTCGATGTGTAACTTTCAGAAATGTTCAAAAACTCAAATTTAAAAAATATTGCATAGCATTGTAAAGATTTTTGACACAATTCTGAGTTCCGTTTTTTTTTATTTTTTGTGTGGCCGATTCATTATTCAATATGCCAAACTTACCATTAAATCATTATTACCATCAAATTTATTAATTTAAAAAACAATGCATGTTACTTGAATTTTATTTTATTTATTTTGTGAAGAAGAAAAATGATTTTATTGTATAAATACTTCATTCAAGTGCGTTGTGATACGTATGATTGTGGTTAATAGAAACCTATTCGTATAAGTACAACAAAAGTAAATAAATAATCATAAGTATACAAAATATGGAATATTTTCATAATCATATAACTCAGATTCAAAGAAATATAAGCGCTGCTCTCTCAGCTCAGTGACTGGTATCAAAGGTTTAGGTTAAGTGAAAGTGCTCAAGACTGGAGCAGAGAAGCTGGCCATTGCCATAACCCCCGTTTCTAACTTTTTAATAATATGACTTAATCCATTTACTTTATATTTTTAACTCTTTGTTTGGGGAAATTTAATGTGGCAATCTCCCTTAAAAGCAGCATTTTCCTTTTTCATAATTTTTTTTTCTCCAAATATAGTGGACCTGAAGGTCTTTCCTAACGCAAGCATCAGTTTAAAAATTATACTAAACGAAAAAAAAAAATTATACGAACAAACAAAAAATTATTTCATGATCTCCGAGGCAGTTACAGAACGATACACACTTCTTTTCTCATATCCACTTGTTCTAATCCCCTTACTTGCATTTTCAGCAACACTGGGTTTTAATATAATTGATTCATCAGTTAATACAACCAATACGTATTATCACCCAAATATTCTGTACAATCCAACTATCAAATTGAAACTGTACAAAACGACTTGCTGATTACTGGTTTGACGACAGAGCTTTTAGGTATATTTACCCCATACATGGCTCCAGCAGCAAATACCTTTGACAGTATATGCGGAAGACGTATTAACGAATCTTATTACACATCTCATTTACTGTTTTCCTCTGTCATATAAGGATAGTTTTTTCTTAAATCGGTAAAACTTCAATTCTTTAAAAGAAAGAAGAGTTAAATTTATGGTTTAGCAATACAGAGTGAGGACATAAATTTGTTTTCAACGTTTGGTTAATATTGTTATAAAATCTGATAAATGGTTGTCAAGGCACCCATTTATGAAAGATATCTTATAATTTGTATTTGATATACTGCAAAATATGTTCAACACGCATAGTTGCTGGATTGAGTTTTAATTAACTTTATTTAATTCTGAAAAATAGAATATAAATTTAAGTAAAATAATATTCAAAAATTTAACATCAACGTGTACCTGTTGGCTTATCCCCTCTGTATGTTTTATGTCCCGACTTTCTTAGTCTTGTATGTAATAGTAAAGAAAAACAATTGTGTGCTATATTTTATTTAAAATGTTGCCTTTGTCAACTTTTTCGTATTAATATTATTTATAAATTATCTTGTATTTTTATTTTGTTTCAGGTAAGTTTCCAGATTATTTTAGATGACGCTGTTACTGATATCGATATCCTTGAAACGTTCGTTTTCTCACAAATTAAGTAAATATCGTATTAAGTTATAAATTATTATTATCTATTTCACTTATCGTAAATATAATTTTTATTTATTAATATTTACAACTGTACCATAATATATGACGTAAATCAGCGTATATCAGAGCCATGTTTATTAAAACTAAAATTATCATTAAAGAAAAGGTAGGAAGGATTACTGGCTTATCTTTAAAAATGTTTTGTTTTTTTAAACCGGTGTTAGATTTATATATGAAACATAGCAGGAATCAATATAAAGAGCATTTTTCTAGAAACGATACTCGATATTCTGTTATCATTATTTTTTCTGGTACTGATGGTTGTTCTTTCATAGTTTCTATGTGATCATGTAAAGTTTTTATGAATCAGATATTCTTAGCTACTTCTTATGAAAAGGGCATTGATTGGAATTCGTTCTAAAAACTAGTATTAAAAGAAATAAAAACTCCGACGTAAACGTATACCAACAAGTATCTTCTGAACTTTCTTACGTTGAAGAATATACATTGTATGTTTTTTAGAGATGGGCCGACTAGGTGTAAATACTATAATTTAGAATCGGCCACAAAACTGCCTCCTTCGAAAATTCTTTCATGATTCCTGGTACCTCCTCCTGGAATTCCCTACCCACTTCTATCCGTAAAGCAGAAAGCTCTCATCCTCTAAAAATAATTTATTTTCAAGCTTTTGGACAATCAATCTTCCGCAAATATTTAGAATTATTTTTATATACGATTTTATTTTATGTTAGTCGTTACAGAATTCTTCAACATTTACTAGACAAACGATCAAACCTTCCAATTCATTACAAAAGACTTATTTACATGACTGTTATTAGACCTATTTGGACGTACGGAGTTGAGCTTTGGGGCTATACTAAACCATCCTATTCATCTCGTATCCAATCCTTACAATCCAAAATCCTTCGAAAAATCCTAAATGCCACTCACTTTGTCACCAATAAGCTTATCCATAAAGACCTTAATGTCCCATATGTTGCTGATTTAGCTCAAACCAGATACCTATCCTTTCATAGTAAGCTCCATAACCACTCAACTAGTTTCTCAACTTGCTTCCCACTCCATTCCCTATAATCCTCCGAGGCGTCTGAAAAGAAGATGACCTAAAAGAAGATCTTCTAGTGTAAAATTTTATTGATGTGCTACTGATGAGTAGTTCTTTTCAAGTTTTTACTTGTCATTGTAATCGTTATCAGTTCATTTACTTGATGTACATATTTGTATAGTTGTAAATTTCAATAAATTTATATATATAAAAAAAAAATTCATGGTTTCAATATTAATTTTTTTTCCTTTCTAAAATATATGCCGTAATTACTGAAGCATTTAACTTGTAAATAATACGGCCAGACAATTTTACCTGTTATGTGCATGTGCATTATTATTATTCTCAGGGGACAGTTAGTCCAAGTATAAAACTTATTTTTTCATTTAATTTCATTTTCTTTCATCTTCACAGCTTTTTATTCATTGCAGGAATAGGAACTCTTTTATTTTTCTAATCAATTACTGAACTTCGAAAAAGCACAACATATTAATACAAAATAAATTCTATAACTCCTACAATACTGAATAAAGAACTTACATAACCCACTATTTTGTTAGTCACAGTTTTGTATCATTATTAAAAAATATTAATTTTTAATTGAAATGTAATATAAAGTTTGAAACATGGAAAGGAAACTGCTGCTGTTCACGTACACATTTATTTACAAACACATGTAAGATATTGTAATGCATACACATAAAAGCGATATCTTTTTCGGCATGATTGAGTTCCAAATTTTACAATTAACTATGTAAGCTAAGTAAAGTAAATTGCTGACTTTTGCTTTATTAAAAACAGAAGAAAAAATACAAGATAAACAAAAGCCTGTAGCAACATGTACTGACGGCTATAAAGCTACAAACGAAGTTTGTCGACTAATCGGCTTTTTTGCCAGCCGAACGACTTGTCCCCTCTCTAATGATTTTAGATAGCATAATTTTTTTTAATTTTTAAATGATTTCAATCATTGAGGACGAGCGTAATTATTATAATTGTATTTGAGTAAGAAACTGTTTTGCTGAAGTAGTGGAAGCAAAAAAGAAAGTTCATTAAAAAAAAAGTTTTAAATTAGTTTTTAGTTTAAAGGTCAAGTGTGTAAAAACTTTTTTATTTTATTTCTTGAACTTATTAAAATACCAATTAAAATTTTTAAAAATTTTATTCAATTTAATTTTGTATTCTAATAATTTTATAATCAGTATCACAGATTAGACATATTTCTGTATTTTGCAGTAAAAATAAATATATCATATACCCTTATAAATATATTTGTTTAATTAGGGATATTCTATAATAATATATAATTCTAATTATAGGATTCAGTATTAATCTCATAATAACATAATAACTCTTATATGTTAGCGGATTATGTTAATATGGTACTAGATCCCTTCGAGTGCGTCAGTTGCGTGGGAACACGGTATCAGAATTAGTCGGTATTATACAAACGGACTAAACCGCTTTGGAAATTGTTCAATATTATCATTTGGGCGATTTATAACATTACTTTTAATTTTAATGTTTAAATATGCAAGTTAAATTAGTATTATTAAAACAATTGATAGAATATATTTCAAGTAAGATAAAATGGAGCCTGTGAAACAGATTATATTTGTTGTATCAATTTTAATGCCGTGAATAAAAATATACTGTTTTCATAGGATTAATATTTATTTGTTATAAATTAATGGTCTAAAGGATAAAATCTGTAGGTCGAATATGTAAAATAACACATAAAGAAAATGGTTGCTATAGTTTTAATATCTTACAATGCTACAACTTTGTGTTTCTTTTTTATTTAGGTTATTAGCAGAATTAATGAATTATTTGACGTATTTGTTATATTTATTTTTTTAAAAGATTAGTTTCAAATTTCCGAAATGGATCATCAGTTTTCAAAACATTGGCAATTTGACATACAAATTATTTTTTGTATATTCAAGAATAAAGACAGATCAAACGTGGGTCGCCTGTGGTGTAGTGGTTAGCATAGCAACCTACTAAACCCTAGATCGCGGGTTCGCAGCCCGGCAGATGACCTTAGGATTTTTTAAAGGGAGTAAAAATTCCTTAGCTATGCCGTCCTTCGGAAGGGACGTAAAATGGGGGTCCCAAACCTGTGCGATGTCAGGTACTCGTTAAAGTTCCCTAGGCAAAATTTAGTACTCCCACCGTAGTATCGTCCGATAAGCCATAGCAGCATAAAGTGGCATTAAACGAAATAAACAAACAAACAGAACAAACGTTTGTGCACACCTTGGCTTCAGAGAGAAGTGACAAGTAATATAACTTATTACAGCTGTAGATAGGAACTGAAAATGAAATGATACAAAGAAATGTTATGTGGAGAAACCTTAGGTGTTATCCTTGTGAGTGGTCAGTTTTTCTGTTCCTGCTGGAATAAAATTTAAAATGCGTCTAAAAAAATCAGCGATTCAGTGATCTTCCAGTTTCTCCCATGTGCTTATTAAAGTTCTTATACTCCGCGTTTTTGGATAGGGTCTATTTTAAAGGTATGCTTTAGGAGAAGATGTCTTTTTATTTAATCTCTTGCTATTCATGTTTATATCAGTATATTAATTAATTAATATTTAAGTCCAATTTCTGAACGTTATTAGAACTGATTGTGAATGTCAGACGATTGAAATTAGCCTTGTGAGTAGCGAAATCATGGAAGTGGCAAATAATTCGTCAATTTGTAACTATGTCGATCTTTTTATACTGTCATGGGGACCTTAACAATATTAGCTGTGTTGTATTAAGATCAAGGTAGCACATGGAGAGAGGTTATTTTTTCTTTCGCTGTTGAATGTTGGGCAACTAATTGCAATTACTATGTGCCATCACTTTTCTTATATCAAACTAATTATAATATCGCTCTCCGGGATAAACGTACTGCTGAAAAATTTTCAGGGAAGAAAACATGAATTTTAGTATTTAAAAATTGCAACAAAAATAAAATAGGATCTAAATCTGAAGGACAGTCTGGAAGGTCCTCTTATAGGTGTATGTATCAGTTAGTCTTATAATATAATCTCATGTTTATTGTTAATTTTTATCTATTTTTTTTATTGGAGTGGCTTGTAATTAAGATTTAGGGCTCCGATTCCGGATACATATGTAGGTATCAACATGTAGGCATTCATATCATGCGAGTATATGATGTATATTAATGGAGCGATAATACACCCCTGAGGTACTCCTGAGGATGTTCGAATTGACGAAGTAGCTCTGCAATGTAGGGTGGAATATTGATGTATAAGGAACTTGAGGCGTGGTTGTACTGTCATGGTTCAGCCTATACCCAAGACCCACTTACCATACATTATCAAATGTTTGAGCCGTATCCAAAAACGTAACAGTCGATAGTAATCGATTGAATCCTTAACGTTGTGTATTTGTTAACAGTATTTTTAATTTAATTTTATCAGGGGTATAAAATGATTAAAAATATTAATTGCACTGTAGTTTGATTTAAAACTTTGTATGATATTTATCTTTCTGTACTTTGTTGATTCAGTGCATATTTGACAATTTAAATAGATTCATTAATTACGTAATAGCAACAAAATTAAAATGATAATTAACGTTTATCGGTTGTTGAGAATATTTTTTTATGCGAAGTTTCAAGAAGATTTAAAAAAAAAAAAATTAGATTTTCACTTATTTAATATATACTTACATAAACATTTTTATGTTAGCTTTCAGCTTTAACGAACTTTCCTTGGAATTGTATTCTGTTTTCTTTTTTTTTCTCTGATATCCCTTTAGACGGCTGAATAAATTCAACTTGGAACTCAGGTGTTTTGTTGTAAAGAACCTCCCCCAGGATATTTATTCATTTGTTATTATTCCAACCAACTTGCCAGAATAAACAGCGGACTGTTGATGTTAGTACTTAAACGTCCATCAGACTTGGCCCAGAGTTGTGTTTCTCTTCGTGTTACTAAGCCTTGAGGGTGGCAGGGAGGGGGTGTCACCGCGGACTAGGGATGTCGGATAATCTTAAAATAACTTATCTTACAACATCCTGTTTCAGTCAAGCGTCAGATTATAATTTTACAATTTTATTGGGTTTTTTTGTTATAGATTTTTTGTTGTTGAAAGAAAAATATTTAATTTGAATTCGTTTAGCCAACAATTAGGTTAGAAATTTTTTTAGTAATTCAGAGCAGAACTACCATCTAGAAGAAAAGAATTAAAAAAAATATTTAGTTTTATAAATAAACTAACTTTTGATGATTGTTGTTGTCAACCGACTTCAAAAAAGAGGAGATTCTCAACTCGTCTGTATTTTTTTTTTTTTTTTTTTTTTTTTTTTTTTTTTTTTTTTTTTTTTTTTTTTTTTTTTTTTTTTTTTTTTTTTTTTTTTGTGTGTGTGTGTGTGTATGTTACGCGATTACTCCGTCAATTCTGAATCAATTTTGATGATTCTTTTTTAGATCGGTAGTGCATACTTCAGAGGTGGTCCCATTAAAATTATTTTGAAATCAACGCAGCACTTATTAAGAAAAAAACAGTTTAATAAATCACTTATTAACGGTTTTTTTTATTTTTCTTAAAAAGTGCTGCATTGATTTCAAAATATTTTTTATGGGACCACCTCTGAAGTATGCACTACCGATCTAAAAAAGAATCATGAAAATTGATTCAGAATTGACAGAGTAATCGTGTAACATACAAAAAAACAAATACAGATGAGTTGAGAACCTCCGTCAATTCTTAATCAATTTTGATGATTCTTTTTTAGACCGGTAGGGCATACTTCAGAGGTAGTCCTATAAAAAATATTTTAAAATCAACGGATCACTTTTCAAGAAAAATCAAAAAACCAGTTAATAAAAATCACTGTTATATAACCTTACATTTTAAACATATTTATGATTATGATTATTTAAAATCTCCATAGTAACTAAATCTCCGTCCTAAAGAATAAAGAAATATCGCCACTGGTGGAAGGCGGTGTCTACTTTTAGGCACCCTCAGAAAAAAGCTTAATTCAGTTGAAAGTTATATGATAAATTGGTACCAGGTATTTAATTTTCTTTATCAACGATTTTATATGTATGTACAAACAACATACACATACCCATTAATGAAAAATATACGTAATGATTTCAACTCCCATTTTGTGTTCAATTTTCCCAATTACATGAAGGTAAGTGGAATGATAACCTCGATAAGTCTTTGTTCAGAAAACTCGAACTATTTTTCAGGGTAGCTTGAAGATCGAGAATGGACTATATAAACAAAAATACACTCACCACTAAAAAGTGAAAAATAAAAATAATTTTCAGAGAAAAAAACAAAACCGACTTCAAGATTAAACCTACTTACACGAACTTAACTAAAAAATAAAAAATAATATTTTAATTGCTTCAAAACAAAAACCGTTAAATGAAAATCAATGAAATTATCGATACTTATATACTTCTTCACAATTTATGATCAGTTATTTTTGGAGTCGGTGCCAACCAAAACTAACAGAATTTGAAAAGAAATGGTAATTGTAAAGATCCTCCCACTGTTTCATCACCGCCACACCGCTGTCTCGGGCCATTCGAAAGTGTATGCAGAGGCAGGATCAAACCGCCATTCTTGGCTGGCACCGACTCCAAAAATAACTGATCATAAATTGTGAATAGATATATAAGTATTGATAATTTCATTGATTTTCATTTAACGGTTTTTGTTTTGAAGCAATTAAAATATTATTTTTATTTTCTAGTTAATTTCGTGTAAGTCGGTTTTGTTTTTTTCTCTAAAAATTATTTTTATTATATATCTGTATTTTGACTTGTTAAATATTTTAATATATATTACTCATATAGTTTATATATTACATACATTGAAAACTACGATTACTCTTTTTTTGTGTTTTTTGTTCCCTAACCTCTATTATCTGAATTTTCCGCTAATCCGAACACCTTCGCAATAATTAATTCGGATTAGCGAGATTCCACTGTATATGATTTGATAAACTTTAACTTAAACTCTTATAATATCTTAAGTGGTTTTATGTGTAATTTAGAAAAATATTGATGGACTATCATATCATTTTCCACAAAATTTAAAATTTTTAAATTATAAATTAAATATAAAAATTCTATATACCTGTCCTTCCCTCGCAAGCTACAACCCACTCGAATCCACTAGGCTCCCAACTTACTTTTCACTTGATTCCCTGTAACACTCGGAGGCATCTGAAAAGTAGATGGTCTTGGGACAAGTTATTATAATTAACTATAGTAAAATTATAATCTGTAGTTCTGTTAGTTGAGTTTTAAAATCTACGTTTTATGGTGTAGCTTATATCACGTGATTCAAGGATTGGTTAAGGAAGGTATTGCTGGTTATGCAGGCCATCGTGTCAGAGAACCACCTGACATTATTGCAGATTGAAATCCATGAAATGGAAATAGCTGCCCGATAGAATTTAAAGAAGGGTTCTAAAGAGGATCAATTTATATATCAGGCGTCCAGCCGGCACTGAATTCCTATAGCGTTACGTCGTTGTCTGAAACTGCCTCAATATCCTCAAACGACTGGTCTAGGGTTACGAACTTACCATAATATGAACCTCTGGAGACCTAGAAATAGAATGGGAGGATGGTTAGGGGCCAAACTACTGTGAATCTTGATCCTATACTTTAATCATTAATGGAGTGTATATATATTTGATTTATTTAATATTTGTTATAGTAATGTATTTTATAACTCATAATTTAATTATTAATAAATTTTCATAGCCAGACGATTCCTCTTATATGCTATTCTTAGGGGACAAGTCCCAGAATTTAGTTTATTTTCTTCTTCTACTTCTTCTAATTTTAATAATGATACACAAGATAAGATTAAAAAGCAGGGCTTGAAATCGATAATTAAAAAAAATAATATTAAAAATCAAATTCGATCAAGATTTTTATCTGGAATTTTTAAAATCATTTGATGATTTTTACTAAGATCGATTTTTTATTTTTGTACATAAGTGATAAAAATCAAATGCTGATCATTATTTTTGAACAAAGTTTTTACAATTAATAATAATAATATTTTTTGAGTAATTCCTTTTTAAATCAGAGAGTTAATTTTTTTGAATTATCTCCTAGATGTATTTTGAGTATTTTGTATACAAACACATTAATCAACTTGTGTGTAAAAGGTGATTTTTATTTTCTGCTCAAAATTTTTTTGATCGCAATTTAACCATTATTATTTATGCAATACCGTATCACTCAGTGAGTGATCATAATTTTTAATCAAATCAATAAACATCAAAGATCAATTGAAATTTTTATTTATAAATCGGGAATGATTTTTAAATTAAAAATCAAATGTAATAATTATTATATGATTTTTTTGGAAAAAATAATTATTGATTTCAAACCCTGTTACAAAGTATATATTTTTTATCGTTCATTTATTGAATGAATAAATGAAAAAACATACGTATGAAATTCATAACAGTTAAGGAAACATAATGACGTAGATGGAAGATTACGATTACAATACCGTGTCAATGTATTATAAAGCAGCTATCCATCGGTATCATTTTCTAAAATAAAAATTTTATATTAGACTAACCCGAGGCCATCATCTACTGTGTCGAGTCCAGGTCATTATTAATCTATAAGGGATATATCCCCCTCCTTAAGGCTATGTTTGCCATTCATGAATATTCTATAATAATTAAATTAATTATAAAATAAAGTAATTTAAAATTATTAATTGAATGAGTGACGCACAACTGGTAAATGGATATGACTGGATGATTAGAAGTTAACCTAGACGGTTAAAGGAATTATCAATTTCTGTTTGGCCCATGTGTTTTCCCTGAATTTTATTAAACTAAGTAAAGATTTTTTAAAATGGTTTTTTTTATGTTTGAGCTTAGAACTCAGTATTTTGGAAGAAGTAGTGATGTGATTTAGGCTATGGTTGATGAAATTAAAATAAATATTTTGTGAGCGGTACTTGGGGAGTTTGTTATTGCCTGAATTTATGACTGATTCCACTCAGCATCCTACGCAATGTACCCATCCAAGAATATTTCAGGGACTCCTTTTCATGATGTAATGCTTTTTACCTTCTTCTTCTTCGATTCCCTTCAAAAATCCTCCTCATCTTTCCAGTAGATCTAATTTGCGAAGAGAACCGAGTTATATGTATTTTTTTAATTCTTTGCATCCCCATACGATATCCCAGCTATTATCTATATTCCAATATTTACAAAAAAAATAGCCCACAAAGAAGAATCCCTCATTTTCCTCCCCAAGTGTCTCTACAAATCACTATTAAGTTAGTGATTACTCCAAAAAATGTTTATTTTAAATACGACCCAACTGCTGTCTTCCCGGTGTTTTGTTAAGAGCTGTCAGTTACTTGCTCACTTACTATCACAACAAAGTTCCTGTTGTTAATTTACCAAGTATGGGTTTGACAAATAGCAGATAATTTAAGAAGCATCGGAAAGAAAACAAAAAATAAATCCTAAAAGAACAATATTGCTTTATATCAAACTAAGTTTTTAATTTAACAAATATAATATTCACGTGATACGAAATGAGAAAACCCCTTCACAGCCTAGCAGGAGAACCGAGAATTAACCCTTCTCGGAAATCGACAACTAGCTATTACTTCTTAATATTCGGGGTTAAAATTATATCCAAATTCAATTTCCTGGTTCTAACTACTAAGAAATCAGTAAGTGAGTTGGTTAAGCCTGGAGGTGGGTATGATGCTGTAAAAAAGGCCGAAAAAATATTTTGCGAGGCCTAATTTGTGCTTCTGATCTGGCATGTACTTCTTACCTGGCCTAGTTGGTCAGTCTTGCTTTTACCGCTTGTTGCCTCATCACCGATCTGACACCATGACATCCACCGACCCACATCGTAGCATCCTCTTATTAAGATAAGTCTAGGTTAAGTTGTTTTGTTACTCTTCAAGTTTTTTAAATTTAGATATGATCTATATTTCTTATTGTTATTTATATGTCAACACTTCGTAAATATATACAGGGCTTTTAATATTAATTGCTTTAATGTCACTAACTCAATTACTTCTCATAGACTACCTTTATAATCTTTATAATTAGCATACTTCAGTTACTTGACCCCATGCAAACCTCTGGAGAGGAAGTTAAAAATTTAATTAGTTAATTTCTTATTTTATAAATTATTTATAATTTGTCGTACAGTCAAGTCCTGACTGACATCCCTTTTAGATTAATGCTGATCCGGACTCGACAGAGCCGGGACATAGCAATATATATGTATATTTCTTATAGCCTGCTTTTGGGCTATGTATGTCTTAAAGCGTTTTTCGTTGTATTAGTTTCATTGCTGTGATTGTGAATAACATATTTAAAACCGAATATTTTTAAAAGGTCTTCATTTCTATATGTGTTCATTTAATTATTAGTGTGGTAAGTTTTTAATATCAATTCCCATTTTTTTTTATTTGCAGAATGCCATAATAAATTGAAATTAGCGTTTGATAGGAATTATACAGGGGTCTTCATCAATATCCCGAGGTTTAGACGGCTCGTGATTAAATACAAGAACGGAATGGTGATATTTTTCATCCAGGTATTGTAACTCATCCGAAAACAATCAATATTACCTTTTTCGCGCTAATGGGCCTTGGGGGGGGGGGGGGGGGGAGGTATGAAGGTAAAGAGAAAAACTTTTCGTTTTTATGATTCGAAAGAAATAAATGATCGACTCTGACAGAGAAAAAGGAAAAGAAATGAACCGATTAGCGGAAATAAAAACCCCGTTAGTCCGGTGTCCCGCTCTGCTATTGACGTTTCTAAGGCGCGATATGTTATTCTTGCTTTTTATAAAACTGAGCTATTTTGTTCGTAACTATTTATCATACTTATTTAATTATATATTAAATACATTATTAATTTTTTCTTACGTATCTATTGTTTTACACAGAAATTTCTTATATTTATTTAATGACATTTCAAAATAAACTCTTGACAATTTCCAGTATATTTTCTGCTTTCATTATTAGATGAAACACTTCCTTAGTTGAATGTCGAGGAGTTCCTCGTTTATCAGTGTTTATTCATAATCAAGTCAAATCGCTGGGGAAAAACAATGAGTAAAGCCGGAAAATAAGTTTTTTCTCAATTGATTTGGTTTTTTCTTAGCTTTATTACTATCTAGCCTTATTAAATTTCGAAAAAAAAAAATTTAAAATTCTAATATTTTTAGTTTTTGCAATAATATGAAAAAATAAGCACTTAATAAAATGCACTCTATACAAACAAGATGTATGGAGATTCCTTCATGTTATCTTATTGGTTCTTGTTTTAGAGGACTAAGTTAAATAATGAATAAGAAAAAGAAAAATCTGTAACCAAACCTCAGGTTCAGTACTTGGAAAATAAGTGTTAGGGTCAATAAATGGCGTAGGACGGAAAATAAGTGTTAGGGTCAATAAATGGCGTAGGTCAGCTATCACGCTCAAACACCAGTGTTTTAATCCAATTTAATGGCTTTTTTTTTACAGAGGATGGGTGTGCCCCAGGTGAGTTTCCTGATCGATCTATAGCAGAATTAACAGAAATTAAATTTTCTCCTTTCAGCTGGAATCGAACCCAAGTTCCGAAGCCGGGCGTCTTATTCCGTACCACTAAGGTTCTCTGATCCCTTAAAATGAAATTCGGATTCAGCCCTCCAAAAAAACATTTGTGGGTGACCCGTCCGGATGCCATGTAATCCATTGGAATGTGTGGCAAATTCGAAATCGGATTCATCACTCCGGGAAAATCTTCCCTTCCACTGCCAATTTGATATCAAAGACAAATAAGTCTATTATCTATTATTCATGAACGGCTTTAAAATTCGTTTTGTTTATAAATCATTTTTTGCAATATTGTGAGATAGTCTAATCTAGATCTCTTGCCTCTTACATCAATATATAAATTCATGGTTTATCACTGTATATTTTTTTTGTTTTAACTATTGATTGATATTTACACAGGTATCCATATATGTGCAATAAGTAAGTTTAAGGAAATTATTACAATGACTTGTCAATAACATCTGAAGAACCACTCACTAGTAGTACTTCAATATAAAGAAAACAAAATTCTATATAAAAAGGTCTCTCGGCCATCTTCTTTTCAGACGCCTCATTGGATTATCGGGAATGGAATGGGAAGCAAGGTCTAGTGAATTAGAATGATTGTGGAGTTCACTATGAAAGGATGTGTATCTGATTTGGACTAAATCAGTAACGTATGGAACATTAACCTCTTTATGGACAAGGTTATTTTTGACTAAAGTAAGGAGCATTAAGGATTTTTGAAGGATTTTGGATTGCAAGGATTGGATACGAGATGAATTAGATGTTTGGTGAAGCACCAATCACTGTATCGAGAACGTTATTTCCTAGTTCATTATTTCTATAATCTATAATGCATTCTCAATATTTTCAATCTATTTGGGAGAGAAAATTAAAGAATTGTTTAAAGGACACACCACTGGTGATTATAGTGATGTACATGAGTTTTTTTTGTTTTTTTTTGAATATACATTTATTGAAATTTACAACTATACGAAATATATACATCGAGTAAATGTATTGACAACGATAATAATGGCATGTTAAAACTTGAAAAGAACTACCCATCAGTTGCATTTTATTAAAAATTCTACACTAGAAGGTCTCTAGCCCATCTTCGTTTCAGACGCCTTGGAGGATTATCAAGAATGGAGTGGGAAGCAAGTTAAGAAACTAACGGATTTGTGTGATTATGGAGCTTACTATGTACTGATGTGGATCAGCAACATATGGAACATTAAGATCTTTATCGATAAGTTTATTGGTGACAAAGTAAGGAGCATTGAGGATTTTTCGAAGGATTTTAGATTGTAAGGATTGAATACGAGATGAATTGGATGGTTTAGTGGAGCCCCAAAGCTCAATACCTTACGTCCAAATAGGTCTAATCACAGTCATGTATATGAGTCTTTTGTAATTGATTGGGAGCTTTGAACGTTTGTCTAGTAAATGTTGAAGTAGTCTGTAACGACGCACAGTGGGGCAAACCAAAGCAAAACGTGGCAGAAAGTCCTAAAACTAAAATTTTCCTTTCAACGTGATGACTTAATTATCTGTTAGTTAAGGCTCTGAAGAACAAAATAATGTAATTCCTCAAACTTGATAACGGTCATGTCTTGTACAGATAATCGGTGAAAGTGGACGAAGTTCAGTGGCATCAGTGTCAGTGTCTGCATCAATTTGTTATTAACAGATCGTTTGTTTTTTTTTACATACAGTTTTAATACTTGTATATTCTTATAACATGGAATCATCATCTTCAGGTATATAATTTTGAAATATAGTATTATATTTGCCTTAATAATATAATAAAATAAGATTATTGATTTTAGTTTATCTGTAGCGAAGGGTTAAGTAACCTTCCAAACCCGTCCAAGCATATTTTTTTTTACCATCTTCTAGTACATTATCTAAATATTATGGTTTTGTTGAAAAATCTTGCCCCAATCTGCCCCAGTGTCAGAAAAAATATTTCTCCTTTGTTAGTACATAGACGAAAAAATCATTTTATTTCCTATACTATACACCTATCCTACAAGCGTCCACTAAAAAAATGGCAAGACCGCAGCAATGAAGACAAAAAAGTTGTTAAAGAAACCAAGAGTCGAATCTAAGAAAGGTTTTTAAACAAGTGTGGTTTGATTGTTGACATACATAATGTTGACATGGCTTTGGAAACAGTAACGATGGAAATACGGCTGGGCGATTTTTCTCTCATTCTGATATTTCGTCAGAAATTATCGGAGTTGTCGCTGAACTAATTAAAATACTTCATACAATACTGATAGCAATATCAAGTGGGTACTAAATTAATACTAATGCCTATCATGAGTTTGCTCATGGTACTGCAAAGTATTATGTAGAAAAGTACCCATGGTACCCAATGTCAACGACCCTCGACAAGTTTCTTATTCATGGTACAGGAAGCCCAGGAAGCTCGTAAGAAGGATTTCAAAAAATATCGTAAACATCACAGAAGTGTAGTCGAGAAAAATCCAAGCAGGATATATTCATTAAATTTTTGTTGAGTTCAGACACAGTTCTAACAAGCAAACGAAAACTACCTAAGAAAAAATTTAAGTATCTACCGACAGAGGCTTTAAACTTTCTTTCTTTTCCTTTTGAAAATAGGCCTGACACTGAAGAAGAAGACAGCGAAGATGATGAGGAAATGTTGTTGATAGAAAGTGTGTTACTTATTTTAATGAAAAGTGTGAATTTTTTTATTTACTGTTTTCTATGTTTTTCCGTATTTTACACAAATAAAGTGAGTGATTTAGGTTTTTCAATGTTTCAATGTATGATATATAGCTTTAAGAACCAATGTTCATAATTATTTAAGATGTAAGTAAGAATATTTAGTTTATACCAACAATTAAGGCTACTTGCCCCACTGTGCGACGGGCAGTTTCTTGTCGTTTTAGCCTTGTATGTGGATTCCAAGTGAGACGTTTGTCCAAGTGGAGTCCTAGGTAGCGGATCTGTTCAACAGTGGAATATCACATAAGTTTTAGTGCAAGATTTCTCATACAAATGTAAAAAAAACTCGTTTTAGTCTTCTTCGGTTTTTAATTTATGATGGCAACCTTATTAAGTATCATTATGTGGTGAACGATATTTTTTTTTTTTCTAAATCTACACCTTTTCGATCCAAGCAACACCAACCGAAAGAGAGGGTGTTGAAAAAGCCCCAACACTTAAAAAATATTGGCAAAACGTTAATTTTTTCATCCAAACTAATTTAGCTCCTAAACGGTAGGTCATAGCGACAAGTGTTATATTTCAAAAGTTATCTCTTTAAAATTTCTAATCAGAAAAACCGTCGTAAAAATAACACTGACAAATGTCAAAATGCTACATGTTTGAGTGTGAAAAAACGTTTCACAAGAAACTCTAGACCCCCCGCCAAGAAACATATTCATGTTGAAAAAACTCATCTTGATAGTGTTAAGTTTATTGAAAACGAATTGGAATTTTTTGTTAATTAAATTGTTGATATGCTATTAAGGTATCTTTTAATAAACATGTTTTGTATATAAATGTTAATGCATTCTATTTTATTTAATTTTTGAAGAAAAAAAATATATAAAGCATACAAATTAACTTCTTTTTTTTTTTCTATCTTGATTGATATTGTGTGATACTTTTCATTATGATTTCTGAAAAAGGTGCACCTTTATCATCGAAGAAATACTGTACCAGCTAATCTATGACGAGGCTATTTGCCTATAGGTCAGGCCCCCTGCACTAGTGCAATAAGTGTTGCACCCAAACTGACTGCAGTCTTCCCCACCACTTCACTACGTCAGGCGTCTTCACTGGCCGGCTAATCAATAGAGGCTATAAACCTTATCTCTTCTTATCTTTTCCCCTCCCTCCCAACCCAAGACTTATGGCTTCGTAACCGATTGACCTCCGGGTCTCGAAACTTTTTTTAATTGAGTTGGGACGTTGAATGATTCATTAGTGTTCTAGGTTGGGTTAGGTTAAACTTCTTATGAAATCTTAGTATCTTGGGTCTTTAATGTCCTTCTTCAATCTTTATTCTTTTCTTTATAGTTTTTGGCAATTTTTTAAAAACTTTATTGAATAGATTGTTTTGTTTTTTTAAATACAATCTAGTTCATTGGAAGAAGAATTTATGTGCCGAAGTGTTATGTAGCAAAATTTGAATATTTTAAAACTGCTAGATAAAGAGATATGAAGAAGAAAAGGGGCAAGGTGTAGTAGGAAAATCTTTAAAAAAGAAAGAAAGATTAAATATCAATTACTCAAAATTGTGTTTTGTAACATAACACCTTCATCCACCAAACCCTTCAGTTATTACTATATTGTTACTATTATCATTAAAAATAATTAGCAGGTTTATTTGTTATCGTTCTTCGAGATAATTAGTATCTGTGATGTGTCCAACAGTTGTATATTATTGCATGTTACATACATTGCTGGATTGTCCTTCATTATATCCATGGCTAAGTCGTGTATGGCCGATCCTATTTCTAGTTCTTCTTTTCTATTGTTGCGCCTTTTCCATATTTTTATTTTTATTTTTAACAGTCTTCAGTTTTTTCCGTTTCTTTATGTTTTTCTAAAGCCGAAGCCAGGTCGTATTGACACACTATTTCAAACTGTGTCTAATTTCTGATGAGGTGTATATATTTTTGATATATATTTAGGATAATGCTGCTTCTTTGGATACGCGATTTGCTGCTTTATTGCCTTTGATTCCTACGAGATATGAAATCTAATCCAGTTATGCGTTATTTTGCAGTTTTTTTACCATTAATGGACACACTTTACTAGGTGATCTTAAGTGTAGATGTTCTTAATGTGGTTAGCAGAAGTAGGGAACCCGTGCAGATTATTCAATTTTCATTCTCATATTGCATAATATGATATATTACCGCCCAAATAGCGTGACATTCAGCATTAAAGTAGTGGTTAGTGACGGAAGTTTATATTTATAATGATTGAATCTTACGCGTTCCTGAAAGATAATTAGGAAATTAATATTTATATTTTGAAAAATGATAGTGTGTACTTAAATTTAATGCATCATTTCGTATCATCATAACTTTATGGTAATTTTTAATATTTGTATAAGATTTGAACACTCCATTGTACAATTTTGATGTAATTAATTATTGAACTTGTAGATATTTGACAGGAAGAAAACCGCCATTTATTAAATCAATATTTATTACAATTGCAGAATAATAAAAATAATGGTAATGGAGTTTCAGCAGTTCCTTTGTCGCCAATCTGAATATTCAAGTAACACTCAAAGATTGGTGAATCCATGAGTCCACGCTGTTGGGCTGGAGCCAAGTCAATCTCTTGGTTTCTCTAATCCACTCTATTGCCCTGTCTTCGACCATGTTTATAAGGCAAATTATACATTTTATTTCCATTACAAATATAAAAAATTATATCTCTCTTGCTTTCCAATCAGCAGCTTATTATATTTCACGTATTTCTTCATCTGTGAATTTTATGTCTGCATAAAATATTCTTTACAACGTATTCTTCGCAACCTTTCATTTTTATTTTCATGGGGGGGGGGGGGGGGGGCTATTCGATTTCTCTCTGCAACTAATAAACTTTACCTTAGAATATGAGCTATTTTTTATCAAAACTAATCACGATACTATTTTTTATGAATAAGCTCAAAGTATAAGGATAAAAATATCGGCTTTTTCATATTTAAATAAACGATTATCCTGATATTTTGTCGAACGACATAAACTCCTAGGAGGGCTGAAGGGCGGGGTGCATGCTCTTGGTGGATGTCAGCCCTCGATGAGGATTATGCAAATCAGGCTTTTAGCAGGCACCAGTGGGACGATCGTTTGTTAGCCATCTTGGATATTTTTCATGTCCTAATGTCAGGATCTAGTTCAATCTATAAGTGATAGGGTTTTGCGCAATCTTATATTGATAATCGAAAAATACAGCTAACCAATAGTTATCCCTTCTTATCCGGAGTTTGCCTGATTTAAAACGGAAAAAATTACGTTTTCTTATACCAGTTTCTTTGTTTTGTTTTTTTTTATATGTATATGTCTTTTGGCTGGAAGTATATTTTTTTGGTGCAACTTTTTTTTTTCACACACAACAAAACTGTAATATTTTTACACGCTGTATGTTGGTGTTGCAAGGATCGAAAATTTACCGGGTTTCCCAATTGAAGAATATTTTTAGTTATATAACATTTGTCGCTAGGACATATCTTTTAGGGGCTGTATTTGTTTGAATGAAAAAAGTCACTTTTTGTCTACATTTTTCAAGTGTTAAGACATTTTTGACATGCTCATAATCTGTTGATATTTCTCGGATCGAACATTTTCTGATATTTTCCTGATCAGAAATTAACTGAAGAATGTTTTGTTATATATTTTTTGTCACTAGAACCTACCATTTAGGAGCTTTAGTGGTTAAAATGAAAACAAAAAAATGTTCGAACCTCCTATTTTCTCTCAACTTTGTTTATTTCGAATAATCTGTAATTGTTAAGTTAATTTATTTATAAGTCATTCGATCCTTTTAATTTTAAAATATAAATTAGAAAAACATTAGATTATACGTATACATGATCTATTGTTTTTTCCAGTCTGAGAGATGATAAAAGTTTACTTACAATTAGTAAGAAGATATTTCATTGTCTTTTTTGGAATAAAATATATAATTTTTTCATTAGTTTCGCATCAATAATATGATCATTATTTTGTATATGTACCTTTTAGTATTTTATTATTTAACACAAGTTTAAATCTCCGTGAAACAGATTTAGCTTTCACCAACAAAATCTTAACATTTTTACGAGGCAACCGTTTTTATCTTTCCTTTACCTTAACCCAAAATTCTGTGTATTAATCAAGGAAACCACTCTTGACGAATCTTGGTTGGCTGTTAACCAATTTCTATTTTCAAAATCCAGTTATCATTTTTGCTTAGTATCCCGTCACCCACCCTGTAAAATGTGCTGTTAAATTGAATATATAATTTGACCGTCTAGTTTCATTGCCAGTGGCTTTGATATTTTATCATAAAAGTAGGAATTATTTTCCTTAATATTTTTATTTTGTAGGTATTTATGATCTTATGTTTATTGTTTCGGTGCAAATCATATTGTTGAAGTGCACAATCATTATTTTAGAGGACTGTTACAGACTAAAGAATAAATTTGACTTTGTTATCTAACTTTATTACTGTCCAATAAAAATCTATTCAGTGTGTAGCACCTCATCAATAGTTTTATATTAGAAGGTCATAAGATGACCATTCTTTCCGACGCCTTGGAGGGTTATCAAGAATCAATGAGAAGCATGTACAGAGGATAGTGGATATGAATGGTTGTTAGAATTATTATGTAATGTTAGAGCCAAATCAGTTTCATTTAGATCATTATGGATAAGTTCATTAGTGACATAGTTATAATCAATAAATAGTTTTATATTCTGATAATTACAGATTGTTAGGTCTGGATAGAAGATGAATTGGATAGTTTGGTGGAGTCCTTAGGTTCAGGTTCGCATGTCCAAATGGATGAAATGATTATAACGAAGTAATTGAAACGAGTTCTTCGGGATTTCAAACCATTTGTCTGTTCGGAGTTCTAGGGAGCGGATCTGTTTAACTAAAAGTAATAACAATATCTTTGAAGGATACTGCGGGATAGGAGGTTGTTGGTTTATGATGAAGGGCGAAGGTGTTTTGATGGGATTTGTTTGGATTTATTTTAGCACATCCCTGTTGAAGGTTTGTGATATGATATTAAAGGGATTGGTTTGTAATAAATGGAAGTTATCAAGTTTTTCCGGTCGGTTTTGGTTAAAATGTCAGCTTTTTACATCATGAAAAGGACAAAACCTTGAGGAGCACAGGTTGGTACACCGTTAAGTAACACTGGTAGAATTGGAAAAGAGAAGAGGAAATAATCGAAACATTTTTTTTTTTTACTTTGAAAATGCAATCGCCGAACATAATAAAGCATTGAAACTTTGTCAAAAGCTTGTTCTAGAACAACAAAGTCTCGCGTGCAGTACATTCTGCGCTGCAATGCGGTGGAGACAACGTCCATTTCACGATGACATTGCTGGATACTGGAGATTATATGATGAGAATCAAGAACGTGGCAAAAGAGTTTCTGAGTGTGTTATTGCAGGAATTTTTAATGATATAAATAGAGATATTGGTGGAAGGATTAGTATTAGGTGAATGGGGTGCTTGAATACTATATTGATTACGAATATTTTCCTAGAATCGGTGAAACTTGGTATACAAATTACGACAATATATATGAAAATTAGAAACAGAATCGTTTTTCGAGGAAGACCAATCCACAACCAAGAGGAAATGAAATATTATTGGGTGATTTCCTGAACATTCTAGGAATCATTATAATTTTCAGTTTATCATATCTGATGTTTCTGAAATATGAAAATGAGGATATTTTCAGTGGAATATTTAATTCTGCTTCTATACATTCGTGCATAGATGTAGGCGTGTGGGTTCGTGTTTAATTAGCTTTTCGATGATAATCCATAATGATTTGTCAGTATTACGAAGGTTTGTAGAACAGTTATGTACAATTTAGAATTTCACTATTTCTGTATTTATTTTGAAACACCAAATTTAACTACTTTTGTAAATTATCTTGTGCAATCGTAATCTGCGTTCTTCTCTTATTAAGATGCGAATATGTTGTGACAAGTTTATTGTATTGAGTATAATGGACTTTATTTGTATTGGTCGAGGTGCTTACAGTATATTTTGTTTAATTGTTTTTGGTTTTATTTATGTTTTTTTTTTTTTTTATTCTTCATATTGCAAAGGGGGAAAAAAGTCAGTTCTTTCTTCAAACATTTTCTCTAGACGTAAATTCAACTTGTCCTATAGGGAAGTATATTGCTAATGGGATAAATATATTTTTTAATTCTCTTGTTCAATGTGAATATTTTTTGTTCTTTCTATTACAGATTCCATTTATACTAAAAGATGGTTGATTCAAGGCCAAAGGCCAAAAGCCTGTTATGAAATCCATATTATGCAATAATAATGGCCAATCATCATTAGGACAAAAGCAATATAAGTTTTTCGGACGTGGAATAGCTTAACAGGTGTGGGAATTATTAATATTCGGCTGGAGACAGCTAATGACGAGATGAAGGGCCCGGGCGGTAACAAAGGGCAGAGGTAATTACTACGAGGTGCCCTAGCGCTAATATCTATATTCTCATTAGCCCCTGCGGGAAATTAGGTTGGGTCCTATCTCGGCACGTACTCATTCCTACCTCCCTCTACTTCCTATCCTGTATCTTCTTCATATCCTCCCCATTTTATTTTTACTTGCTGCAATGTTGCTTTACCTAAGTCCAGATAAAGCAAGTATATAGCATATGTCACATATTTCAATCCGTAGTCTGTATAGATCATACCATATATAGTATTGATTAGTCGACCTTCAGAGTGGTTTATTGTTTATAACAGTAAATAATTCCATTCTTAATTTTTTTTTCTTTAAAAAAAAAGCAATATTTGTGGACTAGGTGTATACATATAGTGGAGATTAATTTTGAAGGATCAGTCAAAGGAAGAAAGAAAATATGAATTGTTAAAAATAATTGATAGTTTATTTTGTTATGAAGACGTTTTGCCTATAAAATATATTATTATCTTCACGGCTTAAAAAAAAAACGCCAACAATACGAAAGAAGAAAATATAGAAAAGAAATTACAATAGATAATGGTAGACAAAAGAAAAAAAAAATCAATAGTAAAAAATAAGTTAAAAAATATATAAAGAAAATAATATAAAGTGATATTCATGCTGAGCTGGAGAGAATAAAAATTGCAGTAATTACATTGACATATAAAAATAAAATAGATGTAGATACGTAAAGCTTATAAGTAATAAATAAAGCTTGTAAGTTATAAGTAAGATAATAAGTAAAATTAAAAGACAGTGATGGTTTGAAAAATAAAAGGTTTGGTGAATGAAGAATTTATGGGCAGAAGTGCCAGGTTGTGATTTTTGGGATTTTTTAAAACAATTAGAAATCTAGAAATTTTCATGAAGAAGATGAAGGGGCTATGCAACATGTTTCTGCTAAAGGAAAATGTGAAAAAAAAAACAACCTTTAAACATGATATACTCAAAATTGTGTTTTGTTACATTAACCCTTCATCCACCAAACCCTTCAAATATGAGTAATAAAACTAACTGAATAAAATAATAAACAGGTGCTTTATAAATATGTTATTTTTACTTGGACGTGTTACTTTCTCCTTGACTGCTTCCCTCATCATATTTTCCTATATTACTTTAACAGTCAAATATATTTTCTTATTATAAATTATAGAAACAATTATAAATGTAAAATTAAACAATATTAAGAAGTATTACCTATGTAAGTAAAAATATTATTTTTATATAATTTATTAAATAATATCTTTTGCATGCCTTGATTCTGTTGTTGAAAATTTCTTCTGTGACTGATGCTCCTGAATCCTCTCCTAGATACTCCTATTTTGTCATTACTAAAAAAACTCACAGTCAATATAATGTGGGGTTGCTCCTTGAAGTTGATGAATAGTTAGGATATCAAAGTATAATAGATATCGGAAAAAGGAAGAGTATTTCATTAATATGAATTAACTATTTATTTATGTACTTATCGTTAAATCTGAATTAAATATCAACACTGAAAATACACTTTTGGGTTTTTAAACTAAAACAGTTTTATAAAAAATTTACTGGTTTTTTTTTTTTTTTTTTTCTTTAATTCTCAAGCGTTGAAAAATAATAATATTGCTTGTTCGAAAATCAAAACTGTCGTAATATGTTTAGCATATTTTGACAACTTTAATTTGCACTAAGCCGTCATTTTTTTGCGATTTTTGCTAATCTGTCTCAATATGGCCGGAAGTTTGTTTAATATGTAACAAAGTTACATATAACTATAAGTGACCGGGCTCAGTAGGCCAAACTGATGTTATACACTACCTTTAAAAAGTGTCTAATGTATTTATATGACAACATTCTTGCAACTTCTTGAATATCTGGAACTATAATGCTCTATACCAACAGGAATTTATGTACAGTTATGTTATTAATGTTATTATCATCATTATCATTATGTTATTAATGGTACTATTTAAATCATATAAAAAAATGAGTTAAAAATCGATTGCATCATTAATAACATGTACCTACATTTACATTATACATCTTATGGTTTGCAGATTTTTTTTTAAATTTTCAAAGTCTAAAATTTTATTTGTTTGGCAATAAGGCCTCCTTTAGTTCCTTGGCTTGAGTTCCAGTATGACTGGAGAAGATTTATTCTCTGTAATTTGTATAATAAAATATTATTTTGTATAATATATAAAATTATACAGTCATGGATCAACTTCGAGGTCGGGAGAACCTCCTAGGGCGTATTAATGGGGTAAAAACCTCGCGGTTGAACGTGATTTAGGCCCAGTCTCCTTTAAAAACAATACCTAACAGTACGCCCTTACTGCTCTAGTACTGAACGTTAAGAACCTCCATGGGTTGTGATACAGGCTTTTACACACTAATTCACATTACGTAAAAACTTATGTATATTTTTCTTTAAATTCAGAGAACTGTTTCGCCCTAATCTCTTCTGTCAAAGTCAATGTAGGATCCATAATTTTTATTTTTGATTTAATTTATAAACTTAGCTTACTGGAGAACTAGAGAACTAGAGCGGACCAAGTTTGGCTTCGATCCCGGCCCTCAACTAATTATATGCAAAACAGGTCTCGATTATTACATTATGCTTTCTAATGGGTTTCATGTTAGCAACCGAATTCAAATCACGCGCATGAACGTGCCCCTCAAAATCTACTACCAAGCGTGTCCTATGTATCCTCTGTTCTCAATTCATAAATTAGGGTAATATTTTATTGTAATTTTTTTTGTATTGCAATAATTTAAAAAATATTCCTCTTATTAAAGTGAAATTAATGAAGCACTATTTATTTTTAAGTTTTTTGATCATGGATTAAATCTTATAAATGGCGGTTGGTGGTTCTATGAAAAATAGAGTAAGCCTTCCTAAGAGCTATCTAAAACAATATGGCATTGATGTAAAAAATAAATAAATAAATATAATAAAAATACCAAACCGTTGAGCGGTGAGTGGTTCTGTTGTGAGTAATAACATTGTGCCGTTTACTTTATTTTATTTTTTTTATTCATGATCTGTTTTATCTCCCTTTAATATTATCATTTTTCTCTTTTCTTTACAGTTATTTTTATTATACAACATTACCTTTTTACCTTCACACCTAAACCTAGGAATCTTAAGTTACCAACTCTTTTTTAATATGTATTAAGATTATTGTATCATGTAAAATTTAACATTTCATTGGATTTGAAAACTCCCGATTTCATCCATATTATCCATTCTACTATAATTTTCACTTTTTTTATTCCAACCATAACGCAGGGACCATCATATGGTTGTGTGGAAGGAATAAGGATGAGGCCAAATAATTTCGATGATTAAAAAGGACGTAATAAGAGGTAAAGTTTTGTTGGAAGCTTTGTAAGGGGCTGTATTGTAGTTGTGATTTTTTTTAATCCAATTTTTAATTTGTGGTCTCAGTTTTGAGGACCGGGATGAATTTCTAGCTTGCGATATTGGTTTTAGAAATGGTCACTTTGGTTCATCTCTAGAATTAATAAATGATACTTGAATAGTTAATGATAATTTATTGTTCTCCTCTTTTGTTCTAGTTTGTTATTGTAATTAAGTTAATTTATTATTAATTAATTTGATATTTATATATCAATTAATTTCTTTGTTTCTGATTTATTTAATATTTATTTGTCTTAATGAATTAATTACTTTAATCATTAATATTTATTCCGGACCTGTATTTAATTTTTTATAAATCGGATCCGTGTAACAAGTCAGTAACAGGTTATTTTTGTGTACTTGGGATAGTTATTTATGATTCCCATCCTTAGGTTTTGTACTCTTAGCCGCTGAAGTATACTAAAGTTTCAGATCTGCCCGATATAACGATTTTTTACAGCGAATGAATTTCCATGACCACTCCTTCCCGGAAATCTGATTGTTGCCCTTTGGATTATTAATTTTGAAAAATTTATTAAATAGCTTCGTTTTTTAAAGGACACTCCCAGTTTAATCATTTCAAATTTAAAGATATATTACAGCCATGTAACAGACCATCGACTAATTATATATAATATATATATATATATATATATATATATATATATATATATATATATATATATGTGTGTGTGTGTGTGTGTGTGTGTGTGTGTGTGTGTCCTTTTTTTTTTTTTTTTTTTTTTTTTTTTTAATGCGACTTTATGTACTCTAACTGGGGCAGAATGGACGGGTTACCAACCTATTCCAACTAGGGTGGGAAGGTCAAGATTCATTTCGTGGGAACGAGATGCTTCCACCCTTCCCAAGCCCCTTCATTGGTTGTAGTCAAGATTTTGAATTTCCTCTTTTATTCATTATTAGTGCAGAAAACAAGACCATAATATACTACCCCGAATTACTATAATATTTACGATAATCCTGATAATGCATTCATTACCATTGCTTAAATATCACTTTGTCTTAAATCAGAGTGTCTACTAGTCGGGAAATTCGGGAATTTCGTGTGGTCGGGAAAAATTCGGGAATAAGTTGGGAATTTACAGAAAATTTGCGTAAGTCGTGAAAAAGTCGTCGTTAATGCTAAAATTTTCAGACTTTTTTGAGTTTTTGCTCTATATTTCAGTTAAGGAAGCATCTGATTGGTATATTTACTCCACATACTTTTAAAGTAAACTAAATTTACTACAATTTGAGATCAGGGTGAGCTCTATATAGCAATTGGTTTCCAAGATACAGGGATATTATCTTCGAAAAGAGGCCATTTTTTCCCCCCAAAACAGATGTTTTTTCGATATGGTCACTTATTTTGTGAAATATCTCCTGAAATACATCATTTGAGACCAGAATGGTACCTGTGGGCCCAGCGGTTCTCCCAAATACGGCAGATAACAAAAAATAGTCAAAAGTGGGTTCTGGGGGAAAATACTGTTCTGTCTTTTTATGGTTTATTTATCAATCAAAATTTATTTATTTTTGTTATTGTTAAATAATTAATTGGTGAAAAAGAAAAATATAGCATAATTGGGAATTAAGTCATCATCGAACATTGTTTTATATACCTACATACTAAAATGCTTAAGCAAACATATATATATATATATATATATATATATATATATATATATATATATATATATATATATATATATATTATATCGTATACCTCAGGTTAACGCAAGGGGGAGAGGGGGAAAGGGTTGAAAATCGTTCACAGCCGTAATCCGTTATTTCTAGTACATTTGGGAAAAAAATTGGTCCTATGAATTTTTTTTTTTCCCCAAATCAATAGTTTTAAAGCTGTAGGGGACAACGCACTACTCCGCGAAAACACGTTTTTATGTACTTTTTTAAATCTAACGCCGAAACTATTTGTCCGATCAAAAATTTATTCTTATGGATATGTTAAGTAGCAAAGTATGCATAGGTTGATTTGTTTAGATTATTATTGAAACCCTATTAAAATATCGATTGGCTAGAATTTCTAAAAAAAAAGTTTTGAAAAAGTCTCGGGAATTTCTAGAAAAAGTAGGGAATATGTCGGGAATTTCGATAGCTGAAATTGGTAGACACCATGTAAATAATTTTGGAACATATATTTATTTTTTATATTTTGCCCAATGTTATGTCGATTCCTATTGTAGTGCTCTTTTTACCACCTGAAAACAATGATCATATTTAATTTTTTGAGGACGTTTTTTGTCACACCTGAATACTTTTTACATTTCTCACCGGTACCCCCCCCCCTCCGGGGGAAGAGAAGAGAGGCTGGAAATTACTGCCTATTGTTTTATTGAATACGATAGCCAATGAGGAAGGACTATTGAAAGGGCCGTGTACGCCGGGAACATCCTGACACCGGGCCCCGATAAATCTCCCTCATCTCCCTCATCGCTGCACAAACACCAACTATAACTCATAGAGCTGCAGTCATTGTCTCATCCTCTACATATCCTATATATATCCTCTGCCCTGGATTCCTATTCAGCTGTCCCGCTCTGTTGTAGTTCATCATCGATGGGCCTAATACTTTTAATCAGCGCCATACTCATCGTTCGTCAGGTATTAATTAGTTGAAGATTACGTTTATAATTAAAGTTATATAACATGACATGACAAATGTTAGTAAGATTAAATTATTAGTTTCTTATCGTTAAACTGATATTTTTTATCTCTGAGCTTTAGTTTAACTAAGGTTGGTACCGTTCATAATGGTTGATGGATTGTACCCTCAAACCGCTTGTATCTTTAATTAATGAATCACTAGGTTTAGTTACTCATAAGACAAAAGAAATAGCGTTATTGTGCTTTATTTTTGACACTCTTTCTCAACGACACAATTGCCCAATCTATTGGTGTTTGATCTATTGTGTTAAGTGATTCCATTTTAAGTAGTGGCAATTAGGTAATGGTCAGTAAAGTAGGTAAATATATTTTACTAGCATACATACCCTGTCGCGGCTTCGCCTGTTCTCATAAATATAGAACTTAGATTATTTTAACTAATAATTGAATTTCATTTGTTTATCGATAAAAATGTTGTATTGAAGTATGGAATTTAGCATTATTTCTTCAATGATATTTTCACTCATGGCAGTAATTTTTAATCTGGTGCATTAGTTATGTGTTTGAAGAGTACGTAAAAGCATAAATTAGACATCCAATTTGGCAAAAATTATTTTATCTATCCATCTGTTTTTAAATTAATTCATAACCATAAAACTATATGACAGTTTGGTAAACTGGCACTTAAAACTATACATTTTAATTTTTATTATAGTAAACATTATTATTATAAACCTTCCTAGCACTATGAAGATGTTGTAGTTAAAGTTTGGTACAGTTGAGTTCAATAGTTTTACCATTACAAACTCTGTTGCAGAATGGCCACATATCGGTCGATTTTTAAACTGCACTGGGATCCACATGTCGCTCCATATAGCTTTGTTAATAACAATTGGACTGAAAATAAATAAAGTGCATCACAAATTTCTAGCGCAATATAACACCGTACCTTTGTAACCTCTCTCGAATGGTGCTCGTCACCTAACGGTCGATTATGAAACTTTACTGCTCACCACATATTTATTGCTTTATTACGGCAATTTTATTATTGTTAAACCTTCTTTGAACTATGAAGATTATGTAGTTAAAATTTGGTACAGATTGGTTCAATATTTTTCGCGGTTAGTGATCACAGGCGAAAAATGGCTTGCCCTTTTATATAATAGTATAAAACTTCTTTTCAGATGTCTCTCATAATTATCTCGAATAATAATGTAAAACATATTTCAGGGGACGCCCTCTTGACCGCCTTGCTACCTCTTCGATTATAACTTAAATTAATAATTAATGATTATTCGAAATAAACGAAGTTGAGAAAAAATAAGGGTTTGAAACGTGAATTTTTTCTTTCAACTAATATAGCTCCTAACTGTTGGTCCTAGTGACAAAGGTTATACGAAAAAAAAATCTCCAATTAATTATCAACTATAGGCAAATCTAACCGAGCAAAACCAAAACAGCTAGAGCGTATCAAATAAGCCCCTATACTAATAAATATAGGCCGAACGTGATCTTTTTTTTTTTTTCGAACCAATATAGATCCTAAGTGGTTGGTCCTAACAACAATTGTTATATAACACAAATTTTTCACCAATTAATTTCTCATCAGAGAACTCGTCAAATTATAAGTGTGTCAAACTACGTGTAATGCCCTCTCGTTCCCCCAAAACGTATCACTTTTGACCGACTAGGTCACAGGTAAAACATATTCCGATGTTAAAATAGAAAAACAGCAAATGTCTCTTGTTGTGAAACATTACCATTTATATTATCATATTCTAAATGTATTAATAAAAGTTTTAACTAAAATGGTCTTAGCCAGTTTACGGTTATATTCAAGTTTACTGTCGAGAATAATTACTCAGAAGACATAAAATTAAGAAATATAATTATTGCCTTAAATGAGATAGAAATGGAACAGGAAGAGGCCATTAGTAGCCAGGAGGTGAGGAATAAACTAAGGAGCCGGGCAGGCAATATAAAAAGGCGCCTCCTGATTAAACTGAGTGGCGGTAGGTGTCGCCACTAGTGTCGAGAATTTGTCTCCCTTGCGCTGATGGGATTTTGAAAATGATTGTTATTGCGTTTGGAGTCCGCACGTGCGCCAAATTGCCCGCTCCTTTTTCTCTCCCACCAGCCCACGACGAACCTAACAACGCTTTCAATTTGTTTCCTCTGCGCTGGAAAAATAGCAGGCTATGAAAAACATCCTACCTGTGCTGGAGGTTAATAGTCCAATTTGTCTCTTGCTACGCTCAACTTCCGGCTACCTAGCTCTTTGGATCCCCGGATCCGTTTTAGATTTCGTGGTGTATTGTTTATTGTTATTGGACGGTGAGCGGCGATGTGGTCGAGACATATTGGTTTGGAAATCCTTCCATACAACATTTTACGAGTCTTACATTGCTGATATGCTGCAACAGACATGCCTTTGGAATAAAATCGAAATATAATCGAACAGTGTTGACATTATATAAGTAACATCTCATTGTTCATTTAATTTATTTTAGTTAGTTTATTATTTATAGATTTTATTATTGGTATGAGGTATTGGAGGAGAGCAGCTGGTGACAGAAACAAATGGAGGGGAATTGTGGAAGAGGCCAAGGTTCTGCATGTTCCGTAGCGCCATTGTTGTTGTTGTTGTTGTATTATTGGTTTGTCCAGAAATTAATGATGGTTAATATTTTAAAATGTCTATATTTACAATATAAATCATTTAAAAATTACCATAGACGTTTGATCAGTATATTTATATCGTTTATAAAGTGGTCAAGGTTCTTTAAAAATGGTTTTTTATAGGCCTGAGTTCTGGAGAGAAGGACGGTTGACGCAGTGACTCATAAATAAGCTCCAACAAAATCTTTTAATGCCGTCAGATGGTCAGCGTCGTTCGATTTTCTAACTGTTATAGTCTCTGCTATTTTTCGAACAATTTTGGAATTTTTAACCTTTAAAGTTCATATAATATCGTCATTCATAATGCTCCTTCTCGAATTTTTAAAACCTTAGTTTAACAAAGCCCGCACTCAAGTCTCCCCTCAATTTATTTATTTTTGCTCTTTAGGACCTGTTCCGACCGTGTAAACTTTTTTTATTCTTATAACATTATATATTATATTAACATCATATCACATTGGTGGATGAAAAAGCAATTATCGGGAAGGAATAATTGAAAAATTAAGTGATTACATAAAAAACTATAAAATATCGTTAAGATAAAATATCCTAGTCCTATTTAATTTCCATATTGTGTATATAACAGTTGGAACGAATTCATAATGGTTTCTTTTGTTAATGTATCTGCATTTTAGAAAAAAATATTTTGTATGTTTATTGCTCGACCATTTATTTTTAAACATTTTCAATACAATGTTGTATAAATAATTTTGTTTAAAAATTTAATTTTTATTTTTTTGTAATTTTTATATTTTTCTCCATACGATATTTCATTATCATTAAAGAAATTATAGTGATGTTGTTAAATGGCTTTTTTTTTTCGAGTTTTTTTAAACAAGGAAATACGCCTCAAACACAACTCGCCTTTTCCTCCTCTGAATTTCGTTTTGGTGCAGATGTGAATTCGTAATTTTAGGGGACGTGATATTCAAAGGATGGTTGGTATTCTAGCCGTGAGCCCTGCGGAAGTTGTGGTGGCATGACCCTCCTATCAATATTTATATGAGAACTTTTACGGAAAAGAGGTATCTTATATGAGTTTTTCATTAGTTTCCTAGGAGTCAATATTTTATTATTCAGTGTTTTATGATATTTTCTTATGAAACTTTCCGACTAGATAATAGTTTTTTATTTCTAAAATAGTGATTTCTCATAGAAAGATTTCATTAAGTAGGTATTTGCTAGTATTACTGTCATTTTTATTGAATTTCATGACTAATTTGTTTAAACTTAAGATTTTATATCTTTCTTGCAATAAACAGATTTTAAAAGTTTCTTACAACTTTGTTTTGATTCCTAAGTTTGATATCATATAGCCTTATATAATCAGGTTGCAAGTATTGTAATGGCAGAAATGTTGTTACATTTTTATTCATTTTATTGCAATTCTACTTGGTTGGATCCTTCGCTTCCTGATTTTATACAACTCTATCTCAGAGCACTTATGCTCTTACCAGGAATACTTCTCTTTTCTAACGACTTTATTTGTTTCCTTCTTGGTATCTCTTAGTTTTATTACATCATATGAACTCCGCGCACGCTCAATTCTTTCCAGAGTATCCACTTGGAATGTTGCTTATGAGATTCCAGATTGATCAGAGTCTAAAAATAGCAGTTCAGATACCTGATATTGTTAAAAATTGATACACCGTGTGGTGCTATACGAATTGGTGTAGAAAGTTACATTTGAGATGTGGTCTTTCAAAATGGAATAAATCCACTATTTGTAAAAAAAAAAAACTTTATTTTTTTTTTTATTTTTATTTTTTTTTCCCGTTTGGCCTCTTGTATCACGTGGTTTCGCTGAAATATAAATGTAAAATAAATGACAGTTTTGGCTAGAGGAGAGATACGTTAGTTCTCAGTGGCACCCCTTCCTTGTCTTTGAATCAATTTTATGTAACCCTCATCGCTTCTTTTCTTCTCCTCCTGGTATTCTCCGATATGGAAGATGTGGCCATTACATAAATGATTTTATTTGGTTGTTAATTTATCCTGAAAAATGTTTTAGTGTGGCCGTATGTGTTCTTCGACTGTATGCTTAGGTTAGTGTTTATAGTTTTGTTAATAACATACCATGGTGCTTGTGTTATTAGTCATTGATCTAATTTGAATCGTACTCACACTTTTCTCAGAGATGTTTAATGATCTATGAAACTAAGTAAATATAGATATAAGAATAATAAAATTAGCTGAAGGAGGTAGTCATGTATTCCTTTCATATTCTCCTTTCGTTGCTCAAATAAATACAATAATGAGAAGAGGAGCCTATTCAAGAGATAAGGTATCATCATTTCGGGGTGGTATTGTATTAGGGACGTGGATGAGATATAAAGAGAGATAGAGATTTCCTGAAATAAAGTTGTGTATATTATAGCCGGAGCGGGGGCAATTAACCAAGATGACAGTTGGCAACCACGTGCCTGTCCTTCCCCCTTTCCTCTCATACCTTTAATTTCTTCCCCTTATCCGTAATCGAATCACTCTTCTACAGCTTCACTATTCGTCAATAATTTTTTTTTTCTACAATATATACAGATATATATATATATATATATATATATATATATATATATATATATATATATATATATATATATATATATATATAAACATCTATAATTTGAAAGTATTAATGCATACTACTACTATATAAAAGGACGAGCCATTTTTCGTTTGTAATCACTAACCACGAAAATTACTGAACCAATCAGATCCAAATTTTAACTATACCATCTTCATAGTTCAAGGAAGGTTTAGCAATAATAAAATCTACTGCTTTTCTATTAATTTTTTTTAATATAAAAAGCGATAAATATGGGGATTCCATTGAAGTTTGAAAATCGACCGATAAGTGAACACTATTCTGGTTACAGTGGTACTATGTTAAAAAATGCTTGAAATGAATGTTGTTTTGTTGGGCTTCTTACTGAATAATGCAATACCTATTATTCGTAGTGTATTTGGTATTAACTATAATTTGTATTGCTGTCTTATTTGTGAAATCTATAGTTTGTTTGCTATTAGTTGCTATCATAAAGTTCACAGACCTTTAATTAAAAAGTATAATAAAATAATTTATTGAATTGAACGTAGCTCGTGGTGGCCTTAGGCATTGAATTGCCGTGAGTATTGTAAGATAAACAAGATAAATTGGAGTTGCAATGTTTTACTGTGGCAGGGCGGAGAGGGACAACAATAGGCCTCCATTTTGATAGATCTAGCCAGTAGGAATCCATTAATAACCCATTTGACTTCACAGTTTCCCCGCCCGCCCAAATCCTGAATTTTATTCTTGGCCAGTGTATATTTGACAAATTGCCTTTCGTTTAGTAGCATTATAAATTAAATCCAAGACAAGAATATATTTTCTCACAGGCCTCGAAGTATTTAATTAAGTATTTCTATCAGTAAAAGATTATGTTTTTTCCTTTTCTTTGTAACTCTACTGACTACTCGTTCCCATATTTTTTATGCCATTAGTTTTTATTACCGGATTTATATATGTGTATATAACTTATATCAGAAACATGATATCTTATCAAAAATTATGATGTTTCGTGGTTTCAACATCTATCGACATGTTTCTGTTTCCTCAATCCAGGTGTACCTCATCCTGTATTTTTCATTATATTTTTTTTAAATTTTTTCCGGTTTATGCAAAGTATAGAATTGAAATACTGGACTTTGAATAACTATTATATTCAGAACCGCTGTCGACCTTTGGATTTCAGTTATACTGTTGTTGGAGAGCACTAGTCCTGTAACTGGACATCCTGTCCTAACGAGGGTGGAGAAGTCAAGATTCATTTCACTGGAGTTAAATAAATATTAACTGACAGGTGCGAATAGGAACCGCGATTCAATCCTCTTAGCCATAATGACTATTGGACTTTAAATGTGAAAGACATTTTAATTTCCATACAATTAATGTATCATTTTATTCCAACCTAAATATAACCTACATCACAACATTGAGGTCCTTGAATCCATTCCGATAAAATTTATTCCGCTCCTGATCTCAATCCCTTAGTCGCCAGTCTCTGTCCAGTTTCTTCATCTCTATATGCTCCCAAAGAAGTTAAAACTCCATAAATTTATATTTATAGTGAGGTTAAAATCCTATTGTACTCCAACCAGGGCTGGAAGGATGTTCAGGCTCTTTTCCTGAACGTCTGTGAGTATTAGTTATCGGTTTGATTCTTGTTATGTATGTATAGTCTATCGTATAACTTGATACTCCTCGATTCAGAAAATATATGACCTTACGCTTAGCAGTGATATTATCTGAAGATAAGATGAGCATTTCGTTGTAAGCGCTTGGACTTTATTGGTAAGAAATTGAAAGTAATTATAGAACACTTATTTCCTGTGCTGATGATCATATGACTATAGGTGTAATGCCATAGGATTTAATTTTTTTTTTTTTAGCTAATTATTGAAATTTACAACTGTATGCAATATAAAATACAATACATCAAGTAAATGTGATGATAATGCTAAAAATGACATGTCACTTGTTTTTAAAGCAACTACCCATTGGTAGTTCTCATAAAGGTTCTACGAGTATATAAGTACTATACCTATAAGAAGCTCTCGAGGCCATATTTTTTTCAGCCGCCTCAGAGGGTTATCTGAATGGAACGAGAAGCAAGTTGTGATACTAAATTTGAATGGTTCTTGAGTTTGCTTTTTAAAATTTAAAATTATGAAATGATGATTTGAGGATGTCCCACCTCGAGAGGGTTAGATGTGCCATATATTTTTTTTTTATTCTATCTTTTTTTTTTATATTAATAGCGCCTTCAGAGTGGCACCATTGGTCGTCAAAAGTATTTCCATGGATCAGGCAGATATGTAAAGGAGTATCTTGTCAGTAGCCACCCATAGAACTATTTTTGATGGCCGAATAGTCTACTATTTCGACATCTCCTACCAAAAATACTAATTTTTGTTATTTTGAAAGTTGATAAAATTAGTAAATTTTTCACTAGTAATTATGCTTCGTTGTATGGATTCTCACGCGTTCGCTCTACATTATTTACACACACGACGTACCCTCTAACCCTAACACAACAGTAGCAATATACGTAGACGATGGTTCAGTTCTGACAAGACAGTCAGACATTTTATTGTTCAATTTAAATATTTTTTAAAATCACCAAACTTCTTAACACATTTAGCTCTAAACTCTTTCAAGTATAAGAGCTCCTGAACTCCTTTTATTTAACAAGTGAACAAATTAGCGTTCAATGAGCCAAGACCATTAGGTTAGCAGATTGAATAACTGGCTATAGAGGCCTCCTAGAGGTAAAATAGAACTTAGTTAGCAAAACAAACGAGCTCTGGAAATGTAACAGGGAGCAGCTCGCCCCGTCCTTATTGAATTCCTCTTTCTTCCTCCAATAGAAAGTGCCGGTCTGCTTTGAATATTGTGGATTGCTGCGCTCAATTCGACTTTGTATTCGAAAGTATTTTTTTCTTTAAGGTAAATATATAAAATATTGCATTACCTGAATATGAAAAATTCATTGTAAATAGTGTGGAAACATTGAAAATCCTGTTTGTTAAAATATAGTATAGTGCGTCAATATGTGATCTTTCACTATTATTACTCAATGTATTACAAAACATCTTCCAGTAATGAGCATTGGAGTTGTTTTATAATTCAACTTAAAAGTACTATAATCTAAGAATAGTTATTGTAAATTTTAATTTGATTGGATTAATTAATCTTTGATTGAAGGCTTTGCTGTAAAAATGAAGTCGCTCCATTCTATCGGATTTTGGAACTAATGTTAATATATATTAAAGTTAAATATTTGCTTTGTAAGATGATTTAGATCCAATTGTTAGTTATCATGTTACGAGCTGTTCGAAAGAAACTGTAATTGAGAGTTCTATAAAATCCCGTCGGATTGAATAGTTGGGACATGTTATTAGAATGCATACCGACAAAACCCCAAAACGTATGCTCCAAACTAAGTTATATGGTCCTTGAAGAAAGGGAAGGACGAGAAGATGGCTGATAGACGTGGTCGATGATCTTGAACAGCTGAGAGTGAGTAACTGGACAGAGAAAGCTATGGATAGGGATGTCTGGATAACTATTGTTCTGGAAGCCAAGGCATACCCCGGGCTGTAGAGCTACAGAGAAGAATATTGTTGGTTATCATTCAAATCATATCATCATGCAGCTCTTTTTTTTTGTTTATAGCTAGTTTGTTCAATTTTCAAACTAGTTTTAGGTTATTTGTCTGAAAGATTGATAAGTGGAGCTACCTCATTTTTGCAGCTATCAAGGCTTCAATAACTGACTGGTTTGCTCTCGTGCTTGCTTAATCATAATAGATATTTTGCTTAAAGGTTAAAAGAAAGATGATTAAATGAAATTAACTGTATTTATAACAGTTCTGCTTACTGAAAACATATTTGAACGCTTTACAGAAATATGGAATAGCTAAAAAGTCATATATTAACAAACTCCAAATTTCACAAACAAATCCATTCAGGACTATCAAAGAAGCACCCTGGTACATAAGCAACGCAGCTCTTCATAGTGACCTTCGTATGTCAACTGTTAATGAACAGTTTTACGAAGACACTCATTAACCACATGGCTACTACGAAAAGTAGTAGAGAACACCCAATGGGCGCTAAAAAGGAGCAGAATGAGGGTCCTCCTTTATTAAAACAAACAAAAATCAAGGCAGGTGGAAGTAGGTTCTGCTCCCCCTCAAATCTTTCATGCCATTTATATTAAATTCATCGGATTCACTGATTGTCAGTATTTTAATTGACAGGTGTGATAGAAGATATAAAGTTTAACAAAAAAAAAAAGAAGCTATATCGGATCATTATGTTTTAGATAAAACATCAATATGGTAAATCAATCATGGTACATATATGGTTAATAGGTTGAGGAAGTAGGTAAAATAGTAATATTTCACAATTATGGTAATATACCAGTTATTTATTTATTTCATATTATAACTTTTCCATTATAAAACCTATTTTTGATGCCATAGCCATTTATTTTATGATTTACAGCAATGAGAGATCCAGATTAGAGAAGACATCCAGATGACCTAGATAGAGGCAGTGTTTTTGAAGGCGGGAGAGAATTCTGACGTCTAATCTATAAAAGACTCTTTGGGAACACATACCATTAATATTTATCACTTTTTCTGTAACGGCCGTGTTTATTTTGTCGAGGGTCAACCTCCTTTCTTTGTTTTTCCACTTTTCCCACCCCTCCCTGTCCTCACCCCTCCCCGTGAAACATCAGTGGGAAATATATTCGCTTTCCTTCTTCTAATATAAAGGCCCGATAGGGTGCTTTTTTGTCGAGACAACACGAAACTGGGATATTAAGTTGTTTTTTTTCTGTTCTAAGCTAACGTCATTTGTTTTAGGTATTCTTAGCCGAGAATGAGATATTGCAATATATACATATATTTCCTACTTGTAAATATTGTGATTTCTTCAATCATTTGAAACTATTATTGAAATGCAAAAACTGTTATTATTATTTCCGATAATTTTTAGTCTATAATTGTTGGTTATAACATTCATATCTTTAAATTAAGTTTAATTGTTTTCTGATACCTTTCTTTATTATGTACAATGTAAGTCGAAATCTAATTATATTCTTCTATAATTTAGCTAAAATCGCCTATTAATTTTGTAATTTAGATTGACAGGTTATTTTCTAGTTCTTTTCGATTTTTTTATCTTGAGAATTGTTTCAGATAAAAAGTACTAATAGAAGTGACAAATAGTTTAACTATTCTTTTTATATTGAACCATCTATAAAACCATTCGTAACTCAACGAAAATGTATAATTTTATTTTTTTTTATACCTGATACAATCATATTTTCTGATATACACAGTAGCTAAGTCTCATTAACAGTGCCTAAATTTATGTGAATTAAATTATTTCTATTTGAATAGAACACTTTGCCTTACAAGTTTAAACAAAAATTTTTTTCAAAAATAAACGATTAATTGATACTTGTGTTTATGTATTTGATTAAGCTCTTTAACGCAACCTTGATACTCTAAAATCATGGTAAAGTTTAAAGGTTTTAGTAGGTTTAAATACCATTACCAATCTAATAGAGTTCATTCAATCATATTTACACCAACCGTTTTTGTGACTACACTTCCCTGACCATGACTTTTTTATTGTGTAATAATGTATGCGGGCAAACTTCAATATGTCGTCAGGTGTAAAGATAGAGAAATAATCGTTAATCTAATTAGAGCTTAGAATTTGATCAAGTAGGCGAGGTCTACTGGACTAATCTTTATCTGACGAAAAAAATGATAAAAACATGAATATTTTCACTACTATTAAGATTGATCCTTTTATACGATCGTGCATACCCACGAGTAATTTTCACTATTGCCATTATTTTCACTCTGAATGAATCGTTTAACAATTTTAACAATTTATTAATCGATGAAATCTGTTTTGTCTTAACATTGAAAATTATTTCACGTTAATCTTTATATTCGTTCCGTCTCAGATTTTCTTTAGCGATGCGCACTTCTAAACAACCTTATAAGCAAGTATTTGTATTCATATCTGGAACAACATTGGGAGTCTGCACTATTGTATAGGTCAACTCTTCAGAACTGAATTTGTCCTCTGTAGTCATAATCATTCTAAATTCATTCCTGTAACATGTCGGTTTTTAAGATCCCATTAAACATTAACTACGGTATCTGTTTCTCTTGGTCTGTATTGTCTCGAACGGAGATGATGAAGCACCCAAGGGAAGATCTGCCCACGACAACATCATCACTAAGCACTGCACAGAACTGAAAAGCTATGGATGTGCGAGAGCTTTATATCGAGGAAGAGTGGGGTTGGCCCGATGGGGTCCTCACTGATTGGGAGAGGGAGGCCGCTTACGAAATGAGAGGTTCATCGGAGGGTGGAGAGGAGAGGGTTCGATGTTTGTAGTAGAGTAACCGGTTAATAAATAATGTTTCCAAAGTCTAACTGAATCAACCAATTCCGAATATGCAAAAGTACATAAATAGTAATAATAATAAAAAGAAACAAAGATATAATTATGTAAAGGAAATTAAAAATAGACTGAACCAGTAGGTATACGATAAGACAGTAATATATTATTGTTACGACATATCTGTGGCAATTGTGAATGGTCGGAGAAGTGCAAAAACCGTATTTAAAAAGAAAGAAAGAAAAAAGCAATTTTCGCACAATGATCACAAATTAGTTTTCATCTGTGTAATAGCCCCATCACTAATTCCATTGGACACAAGTAAAGAAAGATTTCTGGTGATAATCCGAAATTCACAAACACACTTAACACACGAAAAGCACTCAACGGACTATTCACAAGTACCTGATAAAAAAGAAAACTGATAAATATGAAAAACTAGCTGAAGGTACCGTGCTCCGCTACGGTTTAATATCATTAGGATTAAGGAAAACTTAAATTAGTAAAAGTTAAGCTTAACGTTGATAATTATTGTTACTTAAATAAACCTAAAGAATTCCATTCTTAGAATAATTTTAATAAGTATTCTTCAATAAAATTTAACAATTTACAAAAGTTAATTTTATGTTATTTTAACAGTCCTCCAGTGAAGCTTCGAGGCAGCACTACCATCTTACCCAGCTCTGATACCAGATCATCAGCTTTTCTTATGGCATACTTTAAGTGAATATAGTCTCAACTTTTCAACTTGTTTGATTTTTTTCGAATAAAGTTTAGTCTTTCTGTTTCCATTTTTGCTTACATATACAGAATAATTGGTTGAGGAGATTACGAAATTAAAGTAAATGAGGTTCTTCACCTCCTCGCTCCATCAACCGTTCTATTTCCAAATATTATTTAGAAAATGCTCAGCCTCAGGATGTTCGTAAGTCAGGAGGGTGTGCAAGTGTTCAGGATATTCTTGAAAAGAAGGAAGTTGGACTTTCCCGTTACTGCAGCACATAGCAGGACTCTCGTCCTTCCATTTTACAGCATAACACCAATTTCAGATAGACCGTTGTCCAATATCGACTGTTTTGTCTTTTGCATATTCAGTTTTTGTGTCATACTGGCTGTAACGTTTTCATTGAACATCTTTTATCGTGTTTTGTTACAGCTACACGTTTAACATGAGGATTATTTCCTGAGTACTTTTTTGAAGACTTTCTATAGATTTCAGGATGGGTTTTCTTATACTTCTGTACAGCCCCTCTAAGTACATTTGGGTGATTCTCTGAATATGTGTGTACATCATATCCTTTAACTTCGGGTTGGCTCTCTTTATGTTTGTTAACCACTTTTCTGCTAGTTTCATGATGTTTGTAATGTATTTCTTAACAGCTTACCTGTTGACCTCTACATGTGCTTGAATATATTTTGCAGCCTTAGTTCCTTAGTTGTTTGTTGCGAACTGAATCTGTGAATCATTTCCAACGTTGTTTACTTTTAGATTGATGAGTTTACTTCAAGGTTGCAATAGACTCATCTGAACTAAGAAAAAAGGTAGATTCTAGGTTCAAGGAATGAAATTCAGAAAGGCTAGGTACAATTTGTCCAGATTCAAAAAATACAACTTGGGCCTTGTCGAGAAAAGCCGATTTGAAAAAGGCCAATTATAGTTCAGAAAAATCATCATGCGGTATCAATTACCATGGATAGATACCACAATTATCATCTGGTATTTGACAAAGCTGAAGGAAGAGTAGTTGGGGTGAAGCAAGGTTCGTTGGTTGCCCGTAAGGAATATGAACATCAAACTGGCCTTACATGTCATCATTAGAGAACATTAGTCTTTTAACCCCCTCTTTAACATATGTCTTTTAATAGCTTCTCGTCACGAAACAACTCAAACTTGTAAGGGTACACCTCTGTAGACACCATGAGTTCACAGAAAGTACCATACAATAGGGTTTCGACATCGATCATATTTTTGTTTGTTTACAACTATAAGGAACTTAATTTGTGATCAAAGTGTGCGGCTTAAGAATCTAACCTTTTTTTAACTTAGCTTATCTCCATATACCATATGACTATTAATCTATTATTATACATCCAATAAAAATTGTAATCGCATTTTTCTCGAATTAGCCGCGATCCAGGCCGATTTTATTTAATTCCTTTCTTAGCGAGCACCTAGGGCCTTTGAGGAATCTACATATCAAATTTCATAACAATCCGTTCGGTGGTTTCTGAGATTTCGTGTTAAATGAGTGAGTCGTATTTGACAAATATATAGTAGATTACGTTATTTAGTGTTGTTTAGCGAATATTTAAGAGCTATCGTTTTCAACCTTCCGAATAATATATTGAATTATAAAAAGGCTCTTTGCCAGATTTCGTTCCTCCTCACATGCTATATAAGGAAAATTACAGAAAAAGTATAAAGGATTATTTTTTTTTAAATTGGCGATTCTTACTTTTTAAAAAATAATTATTTATTTAATTTTACAACAGTATAGAATAAAAATTCATCGAATAGCTGAGTGGAATAATGAATCTTATAATCAGACAAAGACTTGATATCACTGTGGTAAAATTTAGCATTAAATACATGTAATATTATAAGGCTCCATTTTTTATATACATTTGGAGGATTATCGGAAATTCAGTGAGATGCTAGTCGATTTGGGTGAATTGATAGTTAATTATGGAAGGATAAGTATCTGGTTCATGACATATTATCATCATATGAGATCTTATGGTAACTGTGGATTAGTTTATTTGTAACATAGCAAGTAGGATTAAGCATTTTGGATTGCAGAGACTGGATTCTTTATAAAATCATAGATTTGGCGGAACCCCAGAGCTCTGTTCCGTAATCCGAATAAGCCTGGATATGGTCAGAAGAGTCATTTATAGTGGCTTGGAAAATTAGAATTTTCGTCATTAAGGTATTGCAGTATTCGAAATTGACGACTTGCTTATTGTCGTATGAGGGTTCCATGTGAGTGTCTTTTCTAGATAAAGCCCATGGTACTGTATCTCTTCAACAGAATTTAGCGGTTCTCCATTAAAGGATACGAAAGGACAGGATGTGGTCGGTTTTCGTCGTAGAGCAAAAGTCATTTATTGAATTAATTCGTTGGAATAAATTTCTATTAAATGGAGGTATGTAACAGTGGAGTTTGTAATGCACTAAATTAATCTGCGTTGACAAATTACTCAAATGGTATTAGAATTGGAAATGAGGGTAGTGTTTAAACGAGTTGAGATGCCAGGTTAAGTACGAGTAATATTACATCAGAAATATGGAAAATTATTTCCTTCAGAAAAAAAAAATCTCATTTACTTTTAAAATAATTATTTGTTGAAATCTCTATATAAAGAATTAAAAAAATATTGGAGGTTGATAACCTTTTAATAGAAAATTCATAATTCTCTTGTGCCTTTATTTTTTCACTTTACTTAGTTTGAAATACGCTTTACCTCATCGCCTTTAATAGGTTTAGCTCACCTCCTGAGGACGATAGGGGGGAAATTATTTTCAAAGCAAAATTAAAAAAAATGAGTTATAAGATGAAGTAATTAGTGTTCCTTTAAAGTGCTGTTCCTCCTAAAAAAATTTAAATGTAGATTACAGTATTTTTTTCTAGTTATAGTTGATTCATTAATTTTTTTTCAGCTATTGGAAAATCAAAATTATCAACTGTAAATTGAAAGTTGATAGGATGTGATCAATATTATTAATGATCTTTGAACAGTTTTATGAGACAGAACTATTTTAGATCTAGTCTAGAAGTGATCTCTTATTTTCCATGCACACCCTCTTTTCGCTAAATATTGAATTTTGAATATCTTTCTTTATTAATATACACATTAGTACATAGATTAAAAAAAAAACATAAATCCTTTCTGTAGATTACTGTAGCTGCATAACTTATAGGAATATATTAGAGCAGAACTTCTCGGCCTTTGAAGTTTTAGTTAATTGGTCCAGAACTTAGCAGTCCCTTTTATGTATGCATAGTTTATATTCGCAATTCTAACCTCATCTTAAGATACCTATGCTTCATTTTTGTTTTTTAAAAAGTTTCATCAGTATTTCGGTTTACTTCTTAATTGATGTACTTAATTATTCTTTTCCTTAGAAATTAAGGTTGTAATTTTTTTCTTTTGTGTATCTCTAGTCCTCTGATATTCATTCAAACAATGTAAACAAGTCCATTCATCTCGTGAAATGGCTTCTGAGAAATTCTTTTGGTAAATAGTCACTTTTCTCAGATTACCCCACCCCCACCATCACCAAATACCCTGTCTTATCGTAACATTGATTTTTTAACTCCTCTCTATACAATATTACTTCTATTTTATTGATCTAATGACATTTACGATAATCAGAAGAGCAAAAAAATGTGGTAGCCGTATAGCGTGAAATGTCAGCTTGTCAATTATTTGTTAATGAGTTGCTGCTCGGAGATCTAGCTTTATCACAATATTATTATTCTTTGTGCTGTTCTTCATTAGCGTGAAAATATCATTATCACCCTAAGTCACAGATTTTTTTTTTTCCGATTGCATAGTTTAAAAAGTGTAAAATATCATGTTTATTATCCATCTTTCTCAATAAACATAGATGATCTCTAAGGAAGAATAACTGCAGCAATTGAAAGTGTCGCGTCTGATCTGCTGCTAAGAGTGTGGCAAGAATTTGATTACCGGGTTGATATCGTTAGAGCTTAGTAAATTGGTCAAATTGAACACTTATAAAAAAAAAACTATATTCTTCACTGAATAAAATTGTAAAATAAAATATAGGTGTCAACATTTTTCAAATAAAATAGAGATGTTAAAAGTTGTGGTACTCTTTTTTACCCTCTCTGTATTTTAGCTGTTGAGGTTTTACTGCATTTTTTTTTTTAAGTTACATTTTTCTGGTTTTCATAGCTTTGATAATTTTATTTCCCTTTACCATATTTCACTCGATATCAGTATGAACCGTAGTTCCTGTAAACTAGCTAACGATAGCGGTAATTATCATTCATAATGTTATCTGCTCTAACTATGGACCTTATCGCTCCTCACCCGATCCCTATTAGCGAATGGGATAATTGAGCTATTAGCCTCTATATGGAGCGCATAATGTACACTCAGCTGAGCAACTATTCAGGAACTGCCGGAGACGTTGAATGATATCAGGGGGAAAAGGATTATATAATAAACTGTGGAGACAGAGGAAGAACATTTTGGGAAGGACATGGGAGCGATAGGGGAACCGGATAATTAGGGGCGTTGTGTATAGAGAGGAGAGGAGAGAGAGGAGCCCTATCTATTCAAATGTATTCATTCATTCAGTTGGGCAGGCCTTCTGATTGGAACCCCCCTCACGAATTTACATCTGTTTACCCCGACATACAGCCGCTCCTGGCCCAATTCAAGTACAACAGGCCCAAATACTTCATTTAGTCCTCCCCGTGTAGCCGCTAATCACTTTAGTCTGTTGCAAACGGCTATGGGTTGGCGGCTATCATTGGTCACCGCAGTTCGCTAGCCACAACCTCCGCAACTGTTTTCATCGACCCTCGGCTCTCCAAATGTTTATAAACGTTGCATTAAAACCAGGTTTCAATGAAGTTACTATAAAATTCAAATTCCTCATAGCTTATGTTGTACCATTAATTGATTGCTATCTGGTGAGCATCTTATAATTCAACTCTGTATATCATTGACATTAAAAACCGCATTTAACTTAAAATTTTTAGTCTCTTTGAAAAAAAAATAAATTGCTAATCCACCATTCATCCAATCGACTCCTGCCAAAGTTCCTCAATGATAGCAAAAATCATTTACTTAATATGCAAAGCAGTATGCAAAAATATTTTCAATTTCATAAAATAATATTTTTAAAAAATTATAAATGTTTTATAATTTAAAATTATGACCCAGACACTCCAGTCACATATTACTTCGCTTGAAGAATGGTTTCATAACTGGAGAGTTAAGATAAACCCTAGTCAATCCTAACAAATAACCTTTACCTTCCGTCGAAAACCAACCTCATCCTGTCCTCTTGTATTCTTTAATGGTGTACCGTTAAATAATGTGAAACAAATAAGATACCTTGGATTTTATCTGGACAAGAGATTGAAAAGACAAGAAGCTGCACGTCGATTTCGACTGCTACAACGCTTACTTCACAAACGTTCGAATCTCCCGATTTACTATAAGAAACGCATCTATATGGCGATTATCAGACCTAATTGGGCTTACGGCATAGAGTTATGGGGATCCTCCAAGCCATCGAATTCTTTCCGCATCCAATCACCCTTCGAAAAATCCTTAATGCTTCTTCTTACTCTGTCACAAATGAACTGGTCCACAATGGCCTTAATATCGCATATTTCGCTGAAATAGCGCGAACTAGATATCTTTCCTTTCATAATAAACTTAACACTCATCCAAATCCACTTATTGCACAGCTTGCTTCCCATTCTGTTCCTGGCAATCCTCCGAGCTGTCAGAAAAAAAGATCGCCTCGTGATCTTTTGTAGTTATTACATTAGAGTACTACCAATTACATTAGAGTTCCACTGCAAGTTTTATTCATGTCCTGTAAACTACCCTAGATAGCACGAATTTTTATCAAAATTCTTGAAATACACAAGCCATCCCGCTGAAAATCACTTACTTTTGTAAAACACATGTTTTGGCACATTATTCGCTATTACTCCAAAACCATTTGTCCGATCCAAAATTTAATATTTTTATCTAAAAGCAGGTTAAATTTACTATTAGATCCTATGTATGTAACTTATAATTAACACCGTGAAATACCCATATCAGTCTACTGAACATGTCATAATTTACAAATTTTGCCAAAACATACACATTTATCGTGCTAGCTTGGGTGGTTGACAAGATTTAATATAATTTACATATATAGCATCTGATAGCGAATTTAATCAGCTTTGAGATAGAAAAAAGAAATTTGGGATCGAACAAATATTTGAGGAGTTAAAGCGACAAACGTGCCAAAAAAACAATTGGATTTTACAACAGTACGTTTTTATTACCGGGCCGGCATGTACATTTTACGGGGTTAGATTAAAACTTCATTTATAGAATTTCATTATGTAGGTACTAGTTCCAGCTACAATTAATATTTGAAAACTTTCTTCAAAAAAAGCTTCGTTATCGTGTTATAGATAAAAAACAAAAATAACGGATTTTTTTGCGATTTTGAATATGAAGCCGATGGTTGCCGTGGTAGCAAACTTTAGATTCAGATTCAGCACCCTAAAAAACATAAAGATCCGTTGAGAATAAAAGTTCCGCAGTTTTTTTCTTCGGCAAACCCTTATTTTACTGGATTAGTATAGTTCCCTTCCGATTTACCAATTCTGTTATTTTTTTTATCAGGTTTTGATGCATAATGTGCATAATCCATATCACTGCAGCACGATGTTGATATGATGGTTTTACCTTTGGGTAAAACGGAGAAATTGATTATTCCTGCCATTGATTATCGCATAGAAACCAACTATGTTTCTGATCGCAAATTTGGCCGAACCACCAGCGAGTGGTCTCTTCTTTCCAACACCTTTCCCAAATGTTGTAATAATGTTGCAGCTTGGTTTGCCGAGTTTCCATGTTTTAACTAGAATTTGTTTCCATTGTTATACTTGATTGTATACTTAACAAAAGTGCGATGAATAAGAGTCAAATTAAATAGTATCCAAAAAGAGAGGATTAATCCTACTCTCATTATAATCAGTAAACATTGTCACAGTTTACTGCAGAAGTACACTAATCCCCCTTTAAATTTCCGAAAGAATAAATCGGATATTTCATATGAAACTGTCCATTATCTTCTAACTACGACGTTTCAAGTTTTATTTATTGAGACTTTCTAATATGTATTTTCTTCTTGACATCTACTTCTACATGAAAAGAAATCTATTAGATGTAAAGGATAATGTATACAATGACGTCAATTATTTTTTATAGCAACTACTCATTAGTAGTATTTTAAAAATGAATTTAAAATTAAAGCGGATAACGTTACTTCTCAAAATTGTTGACCTTGATTTTGATACTGAAGAGGTTTCACTTATCCTTTTCATGTTCTTACCGGATATTTTCAGTCTTGATGATACGTCTGTTGGCATTTCCAGCCTGAAGGCCTCCGATACTTCTTTTATGACTTGTGGTGATGAAATCAGTTCTGATCTAATTTTCTGAAACCGTATCTATGCCTCTTCATCCCAGTACTCAATTAATATTGCTTTTATGGTATCTCTTACCTTCTCTTCTATAAGCCTGACCTTATTTCTCAAAAATATAAATCAATTGGTACATTCATAATGGTCTTACTTCATTTCAAGGTCTATTTCAATAATTGTTACAATTTGCCCATTTAGAGTGTAATCAAATTAAAGTCTCTTGTGTCAATTTTCAGAAGTGGTGGTTATAAAAATAATATGTGTAACGTAATTTTATGTAAATCAAGATATGCGTTAGTGTTTTGTAAATTATACTTGACTTAAAAGACAAGAAACTGCTCGTCGTTTCCGACTACTCCAGCATTTACTAGACAAGCGTTCAAAGCTCAATGAATTGAGAAAGCCTTTTTACATGACAGTAATTAGACCCATTTGGACATACTGAGTTGAGTTTTGGGAACACTAAACCTGACATCTAATGGTGTTTTGTGTTTTAGAGTTTGTAAAAAGTGAATCAATTATCCGGGTTCAACGTGAGTTTGGACGTCGTTACAGTGCAAACCCTTCATCTGATAACAATATCCGTAGATAGTATAGACAGTTTCGTGACACCAGTTGTATAGAAAAAAATCTCTGGCCGGCCTCGCGTTCCAAATGAAAACGCCGAGCGCATTAGATAATGTTTTGAACGTAGCCCTCATAAGTCTGAACATTGTAAGAGTCGAAAATTACAGATGTCATACCAAACGGTTTGGAAAGTTCTTAGGCGTCGTTTTTTTTTATAAAACCTTTCAAGCTTCAGTTGTTGCAGGCTCTTAAACCAAAATATAAGAATGCGCTAATGAATTTCTGCAATTTTCCATGAGTCAATTGCTATCGATGAGAGCTTTCCATCTCGCCACATTTTCAGTGATGAAGCAACGTTTCATATATCAAGCAAAGTTAATCGTCACAGTGTTTGGATCTGGGGTACTGAAAAATCTCATCTGTGATTACAAAAAAAAATCTACGGAATCTAACCTTTTATTTCTTCAATTATCTCAGTTGATTACTTTTATCAATATAGAATTTCAAAACTCCGATATTCTTTTGTTGATGATCTGTATTTTAATTAAAGAATGTGTTCACATGGAGCTAGTTTTCTAGCATTCTATAGCTAAAAAAACTAGCGTATAGTTCAACTATAGGAATAGGTTTGGGCTATACGAAACAGTCATACAGCTATAGTCACTCTATTCCGCAGCTATATGCTAGTTTTCTATCCCGAGTGTGTATGTAGATTTATTTCTAATCTCTTCTTTGTTGAAAACATCATAATTATGAAGGTGTAAATTTGAAACCCATTATTTTAGTGTCATATTTGTTCTGATATTAACGATTTTGCTTTGTTCTTGTCTGCAATGAAGCAGTGCCCAGGTTGGAACGAGTTACGTAGTATCCAAGATCAGAACTGACGATGATAGGGCAGATGGTGCCCTAACTGGGAGGACGGCGGGACTAATGGAGAAAGAGGAATCGGGAGCGCCGGGGGCCTGTTTGACTTGTTCCTTCCTGTTTACTGCGGCCGACCGCCCCACTCCCTTGACCCCCCCCCCCCACCTCACTCTCGACAAACAGCCCAACTCCGGCTTCTCTATATTGGCTCAGATTCCGTCCCATCTCTCCTCCCCCTCACTGTCTGGTATTTTAACTCCGCTTCAGGAATTTTCATTCCGTTCTAAACATCCTCAGATACTAATTTTGTTGTTTAAATGCTAATGAAATATTAAAATCCCCGTGCTTGACTTCGATGACGATTTCTTATGGTGAAAAATATTAAATTAAACACTACATCGCTCATATAAGCCTGTTATAGAACTACTAAGTTATAAGTGTAAGCCGTTCGATCCACCAAGAAGAATATTCAAGGATAGGAAGTCAAACCTTCCAGGAAGAATTAAGCTCCAAATACCTTGGAAGTGACTACGATTAATGACCACCTCAATGAAGTCTACCAAAGGATCTTCAACGCAAACAAAGCTTTCTTTTCAGTAGCCTATATCCTAAGATCAAATAATATACCACGGAAAATAAAACATAATTGAAATATAAATCAATTATATTACCCTTATTGACCGTATAGCAGTAAGACCTGGTCTCTTACGGACACCCTTGGGAAATTCGAACAGAAGGTTCTCAGGGTGATAGTGAGCCCAAAGTGGAAATGTGACTTAAGGTTTTGGATATGAAAGAAAAATAAGGTAATCACCTCCAAAATCAAACGTTTAATCTTGCTGGGTATGAAACAAGATTACAATTGGACATGTAGCAAGAAGTCATAAGTCCTGTCATCCGAACTATGAATGCTGTATTGGTAAGAAGTAGGGAAACTGTGATGGGGGACACGAAAAAAAAAACAATACAAAGCAACGTGTAATTTAATGGAAAGCATATAACTCAGGATATGCAGAGGTGGAAGAGGTTAGTGTATTCAGTTTAGGATCTCCAAAGTCTGGACAAGCCAACCGAAAAAACAAAACAAATAAATAAAACATTTCATTAATTAGGAAGACATTACTATTAATTACAAAACTTATTCTTTTCTTCTTCCAGTTGCTCACCAGATCATTACTCGTCGCATTGATGACTCATATTTAAAAATATTCTTGATAATTACGATGATATATTTGGATACGAGGCGTGGAGATGCAAAAGGGGGGGTAAATCTACTTTTTATCATTTTTAATTTTTCTAGTTAGCGTCCTCAATAAGGTGGTAAATTGTACCAAACCATAGGTAATACCGGGATTAAACCCAATCACTGGCAGATAGATGGGTAGTCGAAAACAATGGGCATTACTTTGATAAATACATAATATTATAATAATGCTATTTAAAATATTTAATCGAAAATAAAGCTATATATCCTTATGCACAAAGAAGTTTGTAGCAGCGTAGTATTAAGTCAGGCGAAGTTTAAATGTTTTGCACTTTTCGTGTCATACTGTAACATTTCAAAAAATCAAAATGTTGAAGACGGAATTTTTTTTCATTTATTATTTTTTTTTTTTCATTTGCTCTCCAAGGATTATTACTATAATGTTAGTATAGAGTATTGTTAAAATATTTCACTTCAGTGCTTTTCTTTTGGTTTGTATCCAATGATGAAGGCGTTCACTGTAACAGAGTAGCTAATTTTCAAGACCTTATGTTATCCCATGACATGTGGAAATAGAATTTATTTAAAAATTGTGTCAAACATTGGATTTCGTTATTACGCATTCGTGTTATATACTTTTACGCCTTTAAATATACATTGCATACCACTTGCGTAGTTTGTCTGTCTATGATGCCCTCAAGATCGGTTGTAACAGTAACTAGAGGCACCCCATCGGTTCCGGTTGGACAAGCGATCGGGAACAACTAACGAGGTTAGAGTACTGCGACTGCTTCTGTTGCTACTAGTTAGTACCCGCCGTACCCGATTGGCGGTCCCGAACATTGAGATCCGACCGCCAACGCAGCCTCTAATTTGCCGATCCACTGAGCACAGGTAACTTTCAGCCGAGCTCCTTCGTTAGTGGTTTAGCAGTTCCTCAACCGTCATATCCCTTTGTTGTCTTCTCGAAGCTATTAACTTAGAGTTTACCTCGAAAGCATTACTTATCAATAAATATCTCTGATCAGAGTGAAGATTCCGATTGTTTCAAAATTTTATTTGGATATCGAACACGTACTGCTTGTATCCCAGTCTCCAACTCATGAAAGCCACCCATAGATATATCATGTTTGTAGCTGTTATTTATTAACATAAATATTCCTTAGTAAGGAAGTTTTGACATCACATATCATTCTTGCGTGTATATACACAGATAGTCAGATAGGCCTTTTTAAGATTAAAAACATACATCTCCGTGAATTTTTCGTTGAAGAAATCAGACGTACATATATCTCTTGTTACATTCAAGGTGTACAAATTTCTTTCAAATGGGTTAAAGCACAAGCAGGCTTACCAGGGAATGAAGAAGCTAAAAAAATGCGGCAAAGGACACGATCCTTCCAATGGTATTTGATAAGGCAGCAATTAGTGCAATCGAGAATATTTTGAAAACAACAACTAGATATAAATAAATAAAAGTTTTATTCAAATGATTAAACAGTTTACAATTGCACATATTAAATATTGTTACATGTTTTGGTAATAAAACAATTTACATTACATTGACAGCTGAGCTTAGCTAAAATGGGTATAATTTGAAATGCATTTATTTTAACAGTAGGAAAAATACTAAAAAACCTACTTTTTATTATAATAATAATAATAATAATTTATTAACTTTTTGTACATTAAGTTAATCAACATTTTGGCCTACAACTAGAGAAACTTGTGCCAACGATGGACTAATTAAAAAAAATGTTGACATACTTAGAAATTCATTAGGACTATAGATGATAGAGAAATTTTTTTTAAAAAACTGACATACAAACCAACCTAATTTTTAATAAAACATGGCGGAGCAAAAAGTTACTTATACATATTTAAACTACCCGACAACAGCATTTGTAACTGCAACGGGAACAGTGAACACACTTAAGACCATCTTATTTGTGACTGCCGGAGTTTGGAAAGGTACAGGCTGATATCCTAAGTGCTACTGAACGGAGGCAATTGGCCGCCTTCAAAGAAGGATCTCATAGACATATAATTTGGTGAGGTTGATGCATTTATGGGTCATGTTGATTATATAGAGCTCTCCAATTGAAGAGTTAGTCTATAATTCTACCTCTAATGGTTTATATATTTTTTTAAATATTCATTAATTAATTTCGACGGAGAGTAAAGGTTATTTGCTGGGATTTGCTAGGATTTATCTTAACTCTTCGGTTATGGCACCATTCTTTAAGGGAAGTGATATGTGACTGGAGTATCAAGAATGCAGCAAATTTTTTATCGTCTGATAACACGCTTGTGTCATCAGCAAAGTTGTGAGGATATGATTAGGATAAGTTGGGATAACAGCTGTTTACACAGTATAAAGAATGGGATCCAGGATACTACCTTGAGGAATGCCAGCGGTTTGAGGAAAGTTGTATAAGTATGTAGAATTGTGGTTACCTTTAGATACTTTATCATAAAGATAGGAACGGAGGATGTGGATTAGATAGAAGTTTATAGAGCAGTCCTGGATGCCATACCCGGGATAAAGGATTTTAAATTGTAATTTAGGAATATTGGTTATAATAGGAATTTTTTTGGTTGTCATTTTAGAGTTTGAAAATTCAACTTTGTTTTTCGAAATAGTACTGATGATGTTAATGAAAGTGTGAATAAATGAAAATATTGGATCGTCTATATTCGTTAGTAAAAATTGACTGAATGTTTGTAAAAATCATTGAATTTTTGAAACGTTTAGTATAATATTAAATGGGGATGGTACATTGAAAGAAACCTCAATTATCTATGAATTTCGGCAATATATAATTATTGAAATTACTTAGAGCTACAGCTCATAACAATTATCTCAACTCATTTTATAAACTTGGCAACACTGTTTTTTTTTTGTTGTTTTTTTTTTAATTGTTGGAAATCCTGCCATTATTAAGGGTTAAACGATTCACAAATTACTGGGAGACTGGGAAGGGCTTGGAACTTATTTAAATAAAGCAGTAAGATAATGATCTGGCAGCTTAAATGAAGTCACGTTTTAGCCTAGTGAATAGTGTTTCCCTATTTATGCTGTCGAGCACGCATTGTGCAAACTCTGCGGATAATAGACGGTTTATATACAACTACAACAATCATGTCACGATTGTGCACATCTATGTTTAAAAAATATGATCTGATACAACAAATTTATTTACAGGCAATATTGGTATTTTATACTTACTTAATTATTAAAATTCAAAAGACATATCATTTTATTTTTTCCTGATATCCATAGTTATTAACCACAATTTTAAAGACATAAACTACAGTTTTGAAAAATTATTACAAAAACTTATTTTATTTTTGAAACTTAAGGTTATAGTTACTATTAAACTAAAAATTAGAGTTTACAGTTTTTATTATGACATGATCCTTGTTGATTTAGTAACCAGTATAGAAACAAATTATAAGCATTATAAAGTATTGTAAATTGTACCATTATGTAGTATTGTACTCAAAATAATAAAATCTACTTAGAGTATTAAATGTTGAGTACAAATACTTCACTTCAACTCGAAACCTTCTGGGGATTAATTACAAATACCCGTATTCAAACAAGTTTGATTAGAGATCCCTTGTATTCACTTGAGTACATAATACGTTACTTGAATGCACTTTGAAATATTTCGATTATTATTGTACTCAGTACCCAAACATTTTAATTACGTGTAAAGCAATCATTTTCAGCAACTCTGTATTCTTATGTGATTTGCCCATCTCTGCCTGCCAGTGCCTTCTGTAAATATACGAGGGTAAGTCAATAATTATCCGCAATATAGTTATAAAATTTTATTGAAATGAAATAGGAAACTTACAAGTACATCATTTTTCGACATAGTCCCCTTGCTTTTCAACGCACTTGGTCCAACGTTGTTCAAGTTTCCTGATGCCCTCATGGAAGAAGGTTTTGGGTTGCGATGCGAGCCAGGAATGCACCGCTTCTTTCAATGCTTCGTCCGAGGCAAATCGACGGCCCCTAATTGCCTGTTTGAGTGGACCAAACAAGTGAAAATCAGATGGAGCGAGATCGGGACTATATGGAGGATGATTCAATACTTCAAAATTGAGTTTCTGAAGCGAGCGTTTCTACAGTGTGGGCAGCTGTAACACAACGCCTTTTGACAGCAGTCCTCGGCGTTTGCTTCGAATTGCAGGCTTCAGCTTAGCAGTAAGCATCTCACTGTAACGTTCACTGTTTATTGTTCACTGTGTTTTGAATTTTTCAATCCATTCATAGACACTCCGTTGTGGCAAACAATTGTTCCCGTACTGTACCAAAAGTCTTCGATGAATTTCGGCCCCTGATACACCTTCCGACCACAAAAAACGGATCACTGAACGTTGCTCTTCTTTGGTGCAAATAGAAAGTGGAGCGGCCATTATTAACAGCACGACAGCGATAACAAAACTAACCTACCAGCTTGATACGCACATAAACATAACAACGAATAAACAAAGCATGCGCCATCAACACAAAAGAACAGTACTGCCAACATAAACAAAAATATAGCTATATTGCGGATAATTATTGACACCCTCGTAGAAACAACAACTAGACATAGTTGACGTTTTTCTGAGTAAATCTTATTTTTACTATTTTTAAACTAGTTTTATTTATTTAATTGTTTTATTGCGATTTCTAATTTTTCCTTATTTTGGTTTTTCAGGTAAATTATAATTGAAGAAGTCCTGTTTTTACGTTTTATGTTAGTTTATTTTAAATAAATTTATTAAATTATTATGATATAAATGAATGTATATTGTGCTATGTCGAGGTCAGCATCATTCTCCAAAAGGATGCCAACCATGACATATTATATATATTCAATAATAATTAATTTATTAGCATACTGAGCCTCGGTGCTTACTTTACTTTTATTTGAACTTCTTAAACTTATATTTCTTCTAACAAAGGTTTTAAACGTAGGACCATGGTAATAAATTATTTTTAAGAATACATAATGTAAAAGAATTTAATGAATGTTTTAACATTAAGTAGTTTTTACACCTCTACATCCTTCAGATTTTTAATTTATAGTAAAATATTGGTTAAATAATAGGGGTTAATAAATAACTTTGATCACACACAATCATGTTACTTGTCATATATATATTTTTTTTAATTTACTTCGATACCTGCTTATATAGTATTTAGTTTTGTAGGTTTTCGCCAGTGCTTCAAATATCTTCTTTTTAATATATATTTTTCATCAGATTTGCAGGTATAATATCAATACTATTTTACTATTTAAGAAAACAACGTTAATTGAAAAAAAAATATTACAGTACGGTTCATATTATTACAGATATATATATATATATATATATATATATATATATATATATATATATATATATATATATGACAATAATTATATTTGTATAATACGTAAAAAAAAAAAAAAAAGCATTAAGATACAAACATACAACTTTGATTGCATTGCTACCTCCCCCCCCCATAGTTCAAGTCCATTGGTCCAAATAGGTTTCACCTAGGTCCTGTTTTTGAGAAGTTTATTGTCAATGAGCTAAAACATGTATAGTACTATTTAAAAAAATCTTCATGATAAGTAACCAGAGGAGTAAAAATACACCAGAAAATTCACCTTTTTGAAATTGAGCAAGTAGATAATAACAATAATGAAAAAATAATAAACCATGAATCATAATTATTTGTGAATCAGTACAAGTAACGAGATAATGAACATAATGAAATTTTCTTTAGATTTTTTATAGATGTTTGCTAAGAGATGTAAATGATAATTTAGTATTGTATTATTTTATTTTGTTTTAAATGATGTTGCGTTTGAGAACAATTATTACGAAGTACCTCATGCAGTTTGAAACGGAACGTTTGGCATCCTTTGGCTAAATCTGTGTGAGATTTCTATCCCCTACGTGATTGGGCAAACACCTGCTCCAGAGGTTACATTGTTACCAGATCGATGGTGCTGAGTCCTGTTCAAACACTCATCAGTGTACACCCGCCTTCCTGGGACCTCTCTTCTACAATACGCTCCTTCGAAAGGTCATCCGTCGGCATTTCTTGAATATTTATTGTGTTGACAAGTCGTCTGCTGAATGTTATATAAAGATCCCTCTTCTACTGAAGGAGTACTTCTCAATCAAAAACCTTATAAAAAAAAAAAATAATAAAAAAAAAGAATAAAATAAATAAAAATAAAAGATTATAAAGGTAATTTATTTAGTGTCTGTTCATTTTCATTATTCTAAGTCGGAAAAAGTCAAAATGGAAGTCCAATATATCATATCCTATTAATTGATTTACGCTGGCATTCATTTGTATTGATCTTCATCTTCAAATTTAGACTAGTTGTCAGTGGAAAAAAAAATGAGTGAATCCAGGAAGGATTATGGAAGTGTTTTTCCATTGACATTTCTATTTAGTTGATTTTACTAAAATATCTTCACGACGGATTTTGTGTCAAATTTTAATTTTATATACCTAATTTGTTTCATATTTCAATGAACCTTTATTCTTATCGAGTTTAAAACCGAAAGTTAGCTCATATTTCTTTAAACATTTTTTTCGATCTATGTACTACTATTCTGGAAACTTTTTAGACTTAGAACAAGCTTTTGACCAAATCTGGCACCTCAGGCTGCTTTACAAACTCCTTAAATTCCAACCTTCATAATATTTAATAATGATAAAAATAAAAATAGGAAACCTCGGTAAAGAAACTTAAGATGTTACGTTGCCCAAAGTAGCAACCAATTTTTCCAATGTGTTCTCAGTCTTATAAATCATCGGAAAATGAAGACCATTTTTCCTGATTGTATTGAACCTTCTATACCATAATGCGTTCTTTAACATAGCATCGCTGTATTGTATGTACAATAACCGCTGGTGTAATGAATATTGCTAGCCTTTATTAAATCGTAAGTGCAGAAACAGCGTTAGTCCGGATTTTGAAATTTTTAATGAGAGAGGGAAAGTAAATAAATTTTCAAATAATTAAACAATTGATTTCCCTCTGTTATAACTTGCATTTATGTTGCTTGTCAAGCAATAGGGCTTTAGAAAATTTAGAATTTAATGCGGACTTACGCTTTTAGTATTTTTTGTGAATTAGTTTTTTCTGCATTCACCGATTCAATTATGTTTTGTTAAATTTTTGTAACTGTCCTGTATTAAATATCATTCAGAAAGACGTTTTAATATTCTTATTTTATTTTCCAATTTCCCTTTACCAAAGACCTTTTTGAGGTTTTCCTGTTATGCTTTGGTCCTAATTGTAGGATCCCCCCACTGCCATCTAAATAAGGACATGTAGGTACTGTGGTTGGGTTCCTCTTTGTGCTCAGGAAATAGAGTGAGGGTAGAAGAGCGCTATTGGGTTCAAATTACAACCCTCGCTCTGTCTATTTCTGACGCTTGTTGTAAACTTTATGAGGAGCTTTGTGCTTTGTTGCTCGGTTTGCTCTTGCCCTTCCCAATATATTTTCTCTACCGGATTAATTTTCTACGCCCCATGCGCTGTCTAATATTTAAAATATCATTAGGTTATAGATACTTTAAAATGCATTTGTTAACTCTCTTTATAATTCCTTAAGGACGGCCCTTTATATTATTTATATATTGTACAGATCTTTTTCTTTCTTCTTTTCCGTTAATATCTTATCGTACATATTGTGTGAATGGAATAATAAAGCCATCGATATTACGTATTACTCACATTTGAGGCAGATTGTAACACTTGCTCAACAAAAGTTTTTTATTAAAAGAGAATAACTCCTTAAAATTTTAGATGGTACGTAGGTTCGTATTTTTATAGTAATTTACTATTTTTATTTTGGAGTGTATAAATTTCTCTTTGTAGTTACCAAAATCAATTTTAGGTCAATATATACGAGAGTATTTTTATATGATTGATTGCGCCCTGTGTTGTGTGACGTAAGTCTCGTAAAGTTTTTTTTTTTTTTATTCCCTTTACATATGTGTTGTTTTCCAAAGAGTCAGGATTTATTTATTTTAAAATAGTTACGGAATTTTGATTAAATTTAGAGAGTACACCCTAGATGAAACAGAAATAGTATCATTCATTTGATGCTACTTTTTGATTTTGTGACTAAACATATGAAGTTATAATAAATTTACTGTTAACTCTCGAAAATAGTGCACACTAAAAACTAAATAAATGAATCTGAATGAAGGAAAAAATTAATAATTATAACATTTAACGAAAATGAATACTAAATCACTTATAGAGGGATAAGGCAGAACACAAAGAGATCCTGGGGTTGCTCTCTCAGCCGCATTACTGGCATCAGTATCTAGTAGAGGCCGAGTGGAGAAGCTTGCCATTTACTTGGAGGGTTATATAAAAATCGAAACTGGATAGCGATTGAACCGGAGGATTAGTACGAATGAAATGAAGGACAAAACTTTGGAAGTCGTTGATGATGTAATATTGTGCATTCACTATAGTTTGGAGGACTTTGGTTTGGAAAGATTGTTTGTTTAATATTGGATTGTCTTGCTATCCTGATACAAAAGGATTGTTCCAGATTGTTTTACATAACATAAGGAGTTTATTAACAACGGAGTGGTAAGAATTCCTCTCTAGTGGTCTGTTAAATTGGCTGAAACCTTCTTTAGAGTTATTTTGAATCTAGTTTGTGTTTCAGACCAATCTTTTGTCAAGGTGGAAGTTGGAAAGCTATAGCATATCGGCATAATGAAAAAAACTCGTTTTATAAATACTTGATTGGAAAATGGACCGACCACTAATGTGTCTTCAGCCGCCATACAATTATCTTCTTAACTGATTGTGAGAATAATAGTACTGTTTAACGAATCAAATTGGCTTTGTATCTTACTCCCTTGATATAAATGAGTGTATATTCTTACTAAATGTATGTGTAAATATATATATATTTGAAGGGTTTAGTGGATAAAGGGGTTGTCACATTTTTTTTTTTTTTTAATTACCTAGTTCTTTGGATTAATTATTTATGTGCAGAAGTGTTAGGTATCAAAATCTGAATATTTCAAACCAAGTAGAAGAAGTGATGTGAAGAAAATTAAGGGGCTATATAACATTTTCCTGTTAAAGAAAAATCTTTAAAAAAAAACATTAATTACTCAAAATTGTTTTGTTACATAACCCGTTCATCGACGAAACCCTTAATTTACTTTCTTCTTTTGTGTCATTTGTTCAGAACTCTTTAGTGGCTATATTGAGTCTGGAGTCTTCTTCTTTTCTTCTTGGATAAACTATTACAGCTTAAGGTTTGAGTGCTTCATAAGCAAACTGTGTATAATCTATATATTTTTAGTTATGTTTTTAATACTTATGAAATCGATTATAATATTTGTGTTGCCCTCACTCCTCCTCCGTGGCCTAGATGCTATTTCTGAATTAATTTTCTCGCGTCAGGAGAATAATTAATTTTATAGGAGAGTGAAGTTGTGCCTGGAGAGGGGCAGTTGTCAGGTAGAAATAATTAAAGTGAGTAGCCAGGAGAGGCAAAGAGGATACCAGCGGCCAAATGTTTGTGCTCGGTCAACTCAATCTCCAGGTGGAGTGTCTCTTCAAACGGCCCTCACTTCTCACTTAGATTCATTTAATTATCGTGCCCTTTTGAGGTTCAGTAGCTACAAAGGGAATACCCGATCAAAGTAGGATGAATATTCAACATCTTCGGCAACAAATGGGCTATTAACTGGATATTTAAGACAATCCCAGCTGGTTTTATTGTCTTTTCCAATGGATCACCATCATCTGGTATTCAGAGTTAATAAAGATTTGAAAATAAAAAATTTCATAACGACTAGATTCTGTTTCTTATCAGTTTTTCGTTTCGTAATCAATTGTTTACTCTATTATGGTATATTGGAAAAACGGTTTCTTGTGTCTCTTCAGCACCATTTGGCCTAGGCTTCGGGGTGTTTAGTTTTATCTCTTGTCCCTATTCAATTCAAAACGAGTATATAAATCAAATGCAAGTCATTAAAATACACAATAATAACGTGAATTAAATCAACCCAGCCTGATGGTTTCGAAGACCAATAACAGTACTCTTCACTTACCTTTTATTTTATTTTATTTTTTATCTTTTTTCCTTTCTTGTGGAAACACGGGGTCTTCCAAGCCTAAAGGATAGGGCGGGGAGTTAATGATTCAAGGAAAGATATCAAATTTTACCCTACACCCGACGGAATCTAATCTGTGATTATCTGATTATTATGTTGCTATGATGAAGAACGTTTTTTAGCGAATCATTACCGTACTATCTGCCCTCTTTCAAAGTTAATGGTGAGGTGCTCCTCAATATTTAAACGTGTGTGTGTGTGTTATTAATGTTTTTTGTTTGCTCCTTATTGTTTATGTTCTATTTAAATTTTATTACAGTTACCTATTTATTTTTTATTAATATACATTTTTTTTAACTTCTCCAGATAATTTTTATCTTATTTTTTCTGTTGGATTTTTGGTAATAATGAAACCCAGTTCGTCACTATTATTTATGATAAACTAATTGATAACAAATACCTGATGATAATATTTTCAATAAAAGCTTTAAAAAAATTTCAATTTTTTTTCTTCTTTGAAAAAGTTTACGTTACTTGGTACCAAAATATTTTCACATTGTAAAATCATTTGCATACTTTATTTCATGGGAGCATACTTAGGGTTGGTAATTTAACGTAAACAAAATTTTTAGGGGGATGCCTGGTAATTATGCGTTTGTTTAAACAGTAAAAAGGAAAATTGGAAAAAATATACTTAATTGTTGTTTTTCTCTTACGGAGTCTTGTATTTATGGGACAGGTTTATTATTTTTTTTCTTTCTTGCTTCCTTCTGATGTTTTTCCTTATCTTTTCGGAAATACTAACTTTTTTTTTTTTTTTTTTTTTTTTTTTTTTAACTGCATATATCTATTCTCCTAATCACACCTTTATTTTTACACGCAAATGTAATTTCATTGATTAAAATATATACTATTGTAAAATATTACTATGAAAAAAAAAATAATACGAAAAAGAAAGCTTTATAAAATAGGCAAAAACTCTAAAATTCAATCTACAGAACACAATTTTCGACATTATTGTTAACAATTATTATTTTAGCTCTGAATGTATACCATTATTTAAAAGGACAAGCCATGTTTCGTTTCTGATCACTGACCAAGAAAACTACTAAACCAATTTGTACCAAAGTGATGATGTCTATTCTATAGATCCCACTTTGAAGGGAGTAGGGACTAGATGTGCCCAATTTTATTTATTTATTTTTTTTTTTCTTTGTGCTTGCTACAAATATTTTAAATGTTTTGTTTATAGTCGTTCTTTTTTCCTATTTTTAATAACAAAACATAATTATTTATTAATTTAAAATTTATTATTTTGTTGATTAATCTGAAAACGACCGTACACAGCGCCATCTCTCGCAACTATCTCGAAGAGGAAGGGACCGCGTGTTGGTGCTGCTATCTAGCACATCTCTCACCAATCACATCTCATCTCCTTTCTAGACAAACACATCTTATCTTTAGTATCTGTTTAAACACTCAGGTTTCGTGCCGGGTTCGAAATAATATCTTAGCCAGCTGAGCTTATATAATTGCTCCGTTTCCACTTTTAAACAAAATATTTCTGCATTTCTGTCAAGTTTTATAACGAAAATGCAAATTTCTGCTTAAAAACTATTGTAATTGTTTATAGAAATAAAAAAATAAAAGTTAAAAATAAAAACAGATTTAAATCCCATCAATAATAGTTACTCGCGAATACCTGGTAATCCAATAAATTAATATTAAGTTTACATTTGTGAGATGAAATAACAAATGTAAATTTTTAAGACGAAAATTTTGTTAGTGTAATAGTGTAATATAAGATTTTAAAATAATGATATTTTATGAGCCAATTTATTCTAATAATATTTTGTAGATCGTCAAATTTTGTTTAAAAAATGTTATTTTCGACAAATATTATAGTTTTGCACTATTAATTACCATAAACGTAAACGTATGAAGTGTCTGTATATAGTTTTATCGGTAGTAAATACCGAGAAAATAGTTTCTCAATTAATTAAAAATTAATATCTATTCTAAAAATTAATCCATACAAGAGCTTAATAGTCAATCCTAATTTATTAAAAAATAAAAAATAAATAAAATTAATTAATTAGAACACACCAAATAGCATTATCTTTATTTGTTCTATGTTATTTGTTCATTGCATTATCTACAATTTATAATATAGTTATCTAAAATTAGATATTGTAAAAAGAAAAATTCGTTTTATCAATTCTGATTTAAGAAGATCAATACTCTTAAAGTTTCATTTTTTTTTTAAGGAATCCAAGGTCATACTTAAGCCTTTAATTAAACAATGTAAAAGGGAGGATGCGCTCTTATATCTCTGGATGTATTTTGAATAGTGTAAAGGACTGAAAATCCACTATAAACGAAATGGAAAGTAATCTCTATATTGTATAGAGTATAAAAATGAAAAAAGTATGATAAAATGGTGTTGCCTAAGCGCATGTAATAAATCAGTGCTTCACCTTTAGTAGTTTAGAATTGTTATCCATTTTCTTCGTTTTATAATAGCAGATGTATAACTTCAATTCAAACTTTTCAATTAAAAAAACAAAAACAAAAAAAACATTTTATTATTAAAGTTTTGTTTATTGTCCATTCTATGGGAGCTGGGCACTCGAAAATAGCAAAGTATTGTACTTTTTATTGAACAATTCACATGTCTCAAAATATAAAAAGTATGGTCTCAAAATTTAAAAAAAAATCACAAGGAAATGGTATAACGCTGGAGGTGTCCGAATGTCGAAAGATGGCGAATTATATGATAATAATAGATTTTCATAATCTATTCTATACTATTATATAAAAGGAGAAGCCATTTTTCGTTTGTGATCAATAACCGCGAAAACTACTGAACCTAATTTGATCTTCATAGTTTAAGAAAGGTTTAGCAATAATACAATTTACATATTTTTATTAAATAAGGAATATTGTTTAAAAAAGGGATAAATATGTGGTTCTCAGTAAAGTTTGAAAATTTACCGATACTTGGCTATCTCTCTTCAATCGAGGTTACAAAAATATGGTGTTATAAAGAGCCTAAAATATATAACAAAACTTTTTTAATTCAATTAAATTGTTATTAAGCTATAAATATGTTGTGTGACGTATGATTCCAGTAAACTTTAAAACTCGAACGATATATGAGTAGCGCCATACTGCCTCAGAGTTTGCTATTATGAAACGATTGAACCCATCCGTACCAAATTTTAACTAAATTATTTTTATACTTCTAGAAGGTTTAGCAATAATAAAATTTACAACAATAAAAATTTACATGTACAATGTTAAGTGGTAAGAACGATGTTTGCCACACTGCCATTTAATTTATGGTTAGAAATTAAAATCCAACCAGATGAAATCAACAAAATAAATTTCTGCCGGATCAAAAATATTACTATATCAAATTGTAGATCCTTTATTTTTTTATATTGTGTGTAAAAATATGATTCATAGGCCTTCTGTTGAATGCAGTGATGCTGTAGTCCATTATCCGCAAGAGTTACTTAATAGGCTCTGTCCATCTGGATTACCAACGTTTTCATTAAAATTAAAAATTGGTTGTCTAATTATGCTTTAACGAAATCTTCATTCACCTAATCGGTGCAATTTCCAATTTCAAATTTTCAAACAGGCTAAAAATAACTGGTATGCGTAAAAATATCATTGAAGAAATAATGCTCAGTTGAATGATATAATACAAGGTTTTTAACGATAAACAAAAAAAACTTCAATCTTTAGTTAAAATTTTCTATTTTCTTTCCTTATGAGAGCGAGCGAGACTTGCGAGGAATTTGTAAGGTAACAAATTTATCTAAACTCAACTTAGGTCTCTTTTTTTTCATACTTTTTATTATTTAATTATAAATTTTATACTTTCCCTCATTTTATGTGTTCCTTCATAAGAATGTTCCCTAGCCGAATAGACATCCAGCTACGGAGTTAAGTATAAATATTCATGAAGAAATTTTGCTGTGAACATAAATTTTGGTTAAGCAGACTCTACTGTAGGGGGCAGGAGATAAAACCTTACGACAACAAAGGACGTCATAACTGGAAGGATTCTTTTCCTGCAACATCTCATAAATAATAATTGAACATCAAAACTTTTGAGATCATATTCTTAAGAAATGTTTAATTAATATATTGGTGTTGAGGAGGTTGACTAATTTGTTGAATATCCTAGTGAATCAATACATATGATATGTAATAAGTTTATCTCAAAATAAAAAAAATATTCAAAATATGGTTATTTTTGAAACAATTAGTTCTTATTAATGCTGTTCTAAAAATTATAATTTTTATTAATCTGTTAAGAGGCATCATAATAACAGGATAAACTAGTTATAAAATATTTATGGAATTTTTTAGAATATTGGTAATGTACTATTCAAAACTTTAAATCCTTAAAAAGGGAACAACGTCTTGAAATAATTATTTTTTTTTTAAAGAGAGATCACGATAGCTTTTAATTATTTTATTGAATTTTTATCTCTGTTTTATTTTAATATCTTGTTTTAATTTTGTTAAAGCTTGTAAAACTAAATAAAAACCTTTCGCAAATAGTTGTAAGTCACGATATATTCATATTTACCCATTGTAATATCGGCTCTGGTGGCGGGATATGGTTTATGCATTAATGTAAGCATTTAAGTTATAACCTCATTTACATAATGGCGAGATCATTACAGCTATTCGATTCATGTCGTCACGGCCCTTCGATAACGTTTAATACATTATATAATATTGTTTAATATAGCAGTTATTAAAATAATAAAATATAAATGTATAGCCAGAGGAACTTATTGTAAATTACCCAAAATACCTTGCTTCTATTTCCGTTTTAGTTATTAAATTTTTTCATCAGCGTTTTCCCTTATAGTTAACTCTCCAAGGATTAGTATAAGTAAATTTTTTTCTCATGATTATCGTAACAAGGTTTCATTAATATTGACAAAATTAAGTTATTTAGCAACGATTCTTTTTATTTTACAATTAATAAATTATTTTAGTTTAAATTGCATACTCTGGTATGCAATATGCACAGGTTTATATAAGAAAAAAAATCGTCGTTTTCCAACAAAAAAATAAAACATTTTTTCATTAATGTAACATGAATTTATTAGTCGAAGTATAGCCCATTTTAGTGCACTGCCATTTTCCATCTTCCAGCGAGTTGTTTATTCTGATGCATGTGCCTCTGAAAGATATTAGTTTTGGAATAGAATGTTTTCTTTTTTAAATGTATTAATTTTCCCCTCTCAGGAAAAAATAAAACAAAAAAAAGTGGGCGATAGGGATCAATTATGATGGAGCAAGGTTCGGATTATATGTTTATGTTTATATGTTCGGATGCGTAAGAAGTTTGATCAAGAGTTTTCTTGATCAAACTTTACCTTAGCCTGATGGGAAGTTTGTGCCGGGTACTGTCTTCAGGAACAGATCTTCTATGTCATAGACATAAACTTAAAAATGCTGCAAAAATTTCGAGTACATTCTATCTAACTGTGCGCAATTAAAGTTAGAGTTTATTGTGCGTTCATCAGAAACTAATTCATGATCCATATCTAAACTAGAACATTTTTTTTTTTAGCTGCGGGGTTTGATCGTCAAGGACACCTTTTCCCTCAGTTTCGTTAATTTGACAAGTCACGATGGAAGCTGAACAAAAGTTTTTAGAATGATTTCTTGAAACGAAAAGTATTTCATAGGCCACCGTCATATTGTTTTTGCAATGAACTTTTTAACTAATCGTGGCGGTAACAGGCTTATTATATTTGTGTACTAGATTCAAAATACATGATTGGTAAAAAATAAGTAGCATAAAAGTGTTTACTAAATACTTCAATAATAAAAATATTAATTTTTTTTTGTATATATAATTGAAATATATAAATACATAAATAATATGGAAGGTCGTGGTCTCGGATCCCACCTGGGCGGGTTAAAATTTATTTCGTGGCGAACCCACGATTGAATCTTGACCTTCCCACAATAGGTTGGTAACCTGTCGGATAACCCGTCCTTCTGTTTGAGTAAATAAAGACGTTAAGTCTAGAGGTTAAGAATTATGTATATATATATATATATATATATATATATATATATATATATATATATATATATATATATATATATATATATATATAATATATATATATATATACCTTTGTATATATATGTATATATACCTATGTACCTTTCGACGACACGCAATGCAACTACCAATCGGTCGCATACATTAATTAAATTTCTAAATTACTCGTGTAATATATTTCTACAATAGTTCATATTAACAACTGGCATAACTATATAAAAACTGCATAGTTTAGCCTAAATCCGGAGGTCGCAGGATTTACCATTATTGAGATATCTCAACTTATAGCTGACCTCGGATTTTTTCATTCACATCAGTTTTTGTCCACTAAAATCAAGAGTAATCTCAATGTTATATACATTGATAAAAAGCAGAATGTATGTTAATTCTAGTGATGCTATTACTATTGTAATCGGTTGAACACAGCAGTTGTTATGGTCGTTAGAAATTGTTGATGTAATCTCAACTTCAAAACTTTAACCTCCTCGAAAGGGGTAAAAAATCAATATTTTTTGTTTTTGATAAAATTTCACATATAAAGGTTTTATGGTGCGTTAAATCGAGATTTGAGGTCAGTTGTTCATGAAAAAAATGTCCACTGATATACAGCGGATTTCCTTGGAATTTTGTCATTTTTTTTGGAGTTTTTGTGCACTCTAAAGCCGGGTAGTGTTTTGAGCATAACGAAAGTATTTTTATTTAAAATAGCATACATAACTACAATTAAACATGAAAAAATGATTTCTCTTTCTTGATTGAGATCTGAGAAAAAAATAAAACATGATTTTCATATTTTTTTTTCCCGGCTCCTAATGCCCCTTGGCGGCTATAACTCTAGTTTTGCACTGTTATAGGTCCCTACTACCCACACAAAAATCGGCATTCAAATCTGTGAGTTACAACTCCAAACGTTCCCTTGTGAGTTTGCTATTCGGTACAAAGAAAGCTATGCTGTAGAAAATTTTTCCAGTCATGTTCTGTACCCAATGGTGACCCACTTAGTATTAGGGATGTCCTTACTCTTATCAAATTAAATAAGCTGAATCGGTTGTAGTGTTGGAATTTCATTGGGATAATAGTTGTTATTTAGTATACACTGCTTACTATGCTCTGCTAGAAATTAGGATATTTTTTGTGAAAAAATTCTACCATGTAGAATGGTAGAACAAAATCATTTATAGCTGTGGCACTAAGTTTCCAATGAAGTCTGCATAGAAATTAAACAAAACCACATTTGAGTACTACCATTAGTGTCCTATTGCTAGGCTTACATCCACCATGATGTGCTAGACAGTTATAAATCTTCCATTACAGAAAAAAAAAATAAAGCTTGCAGCTACAATATTAATGAGAATTAACTAACTAATTCATTTCATACTTACAATAAATAATTGCTTATTTCTTCCATATTTATAATTATCTTCATCATTAGGTCATTACTCTGTATCTAATGGTTTTAGTATGTTGAAACCTATTGTTTATTCGTAATTATCCAAAAGATAGTGAATAAATATTGGCAATGACGGTTTAAGGAGAGAGGAGCCATTGTGGGTTAATGATATGTAAAATATCTCCACTAACGGCCTTCATCCAGAGAGATATTTTAAAGACTAACATAATTTATTATGGAAATAAGCAATTGCCAGCAGCGGAATTTATTAACATTAGCATTAATTTGATAGTAAATGAATTAAAGTCATGGCGTCTAATTTCCTCGGAGTAAATTTTTTTTTTTTTTCTAAATTTTAAATCGACCTTAATTTTGCTAAACATGGTTCAAAGTTAGTTCCCATTCGTTAAATTGCCTGCGGAATTGTTGACTGTGCAGAAAGCGGGCTGATTCGCCGATGGAGCTTTTGCTCAAATTTATTCAAGGAGCAACAATGGGAGTTGCCTTAACTCGCTGCCTAGCTCGGCCAACTCCGCCGGTTACCTCGCCCTGGTGATAAAACTTTTTTGCCCCTACCCGTTGATAAAAACTTTTGTTAAGACCGCAAGTGGAGACCTGGAAAGTCTCTGTCTACCCTCAAATCTCACAAGTTCTCCCGGAATGGTTATCCCCTTGTAATAAAATATAATCCCTGTAACTTATTCAAGCAGGAATAATGTACTGAATAGAATGGAAAATAGTGCATAATTTGGACCAAGGTGGGATATAACTTAGTTCTGACGCAATAGTAAAAATAATATGTAATTTAACAGTCTAAACGTGAGAAATGGTGTTTCTTAATTTGACCTTTGGGGAATCTATTTATTGAGACGTGTAGCTTACAGAATGTTTATATGGTACTATATTATTAGGAATAGAAAGAAAATAGGTTTGAAGCTATCAGGAAGCAAATATATGCAATATCAGGCGAGGACTGGTGTACTGAGCAGGCAATGATAAACTGGACGAGAGCCCAGATGATTAAAATTCATAAATTTTTAATTTTGCAAAAATATGACTATAGTCGTTCTTTCCCGTAACATCTCAGTCAGTAAGGGCTATCTCATTTGTTCTTTTTTTTACACATAGATTTTATTACTAAGTATTAGTAATAAATATGTTTCGATTCTCGACTTAAACGTTTAACAATCGGTACTGTTTGGTACAGAATTTAAAACAATTCTCTTACAAATAACCCAGTATTACTACTGCAAGTTATAAAGTTGTTGAAGATAGATATTTATTAATAGAAAATAAAGCAATAAGATTAAAACGAACCATAAACAAATAAAAGACTAGGTTTACATACTAGGTTTCGTCCCCTAACACATACTCTTAATTAAAAGTGCATCGTTCATCTGCTGTTCTAAGTAACATTAGTTATCCTTAATGAAATGAACTCTAGACCCCCTTGTAATGTTTATCTTGCTTGATAAGAAAATTTAAAACGAATTATTTTTCTTTTACATTGTCTAAATGGTAATGAACATATATTTTATATAACGTAGAAAATAAATGATTTTTTTGGTATTTACTAAATATTTCTTGAATAATTATTATGATTATGATTGCAATTCATTTTCAAAACGAGTTATCGGTAGTGAAAACCCGATTTTTAATATCGATTCCGGTATCGATAACAGAAATATTATTGGTGCGGACTTATCACTGCAAAGAAGGTTTGTTATGTATTTATCCCCACATAACTTATGTAATAAGATTATCTGCAATGCTTATGATCTTCACTACTTACACTTCCATAATAAGATATTGAATAATATGTATTGTAGTATAATATTCAAGTATTATTCTTGTTTAAAGAAATGTTAATTACATTAAAATATAATCTTAATTTTTTGTTTCAGGTATGTGTATTTTAATTCGACGTAGCGTTTAGTGAATGGAAACTCCGAGGTAAGCTTTAATCAAATGTTTCTTTAATAAATAAGCTTAACAATTTAGGCATTAAATGTCCATATCTTTTAAATGACTGACGTAGTTCCATCGACCAATATGAACACTAGTACTAGTAGAAAGTTTCATTTTTCTCTTTCAAGAAATTATGAGAAATGGTTTGACTGGAGGCATTGAATTCCAATTTGTTAGTTTAGCTTTTTATTTTATTTATGATTCTAGAAAGTGGATATACTAATCGAATCCGGAAGTCGTCTAAATCATGTCATAGATTGTAAAAGTTAATTTTTGTTAAAAGTTTCTGAAATAGAATCTGGCGTCGTTTTTTGTTTGAAAAAATCTATAAAGGCAGTTTGTTCGAAGATCTAATCATTCTTTTAGAATCTAATGAACCTAAACCAAAAATTTATGAAGCGGTATTTTTCCTCAATATCTGCACTCAAAAATAAAAACTTTGGTGCAAGAATCATGTCAATATCATTTTTTTAACTGGAGATAAAAAATAAATTAGTTTGATGGTTTTTCATTTTGGTTTCTTGTCTTCTAAGATCCATTGGTCGGAACGGCAAAATACGTGTCATATTTTTTGACCAGGAACCTCTTAAGAATGTGCTTACAAGATCCGTGAGAGATTGAATTTGTCCTCCCCTGGTTAATTAATAATACATAAATTCATTGTAAATAGATTTTTACGAATTTTTTTATTCCTCTTTTCATTCATGTTCATTGTGTAGTGAATTCGATTTGTTGATGAACTTCTTTGAGCATCATAATACATTTTACGAACGATAGAATATTAAAAAAATTAAAAATTTCCTGTGAAAATATTCAATGGCAATGCCTTAGTTGCTAACTGGCTCAACAATGGAAAGTTTATCAATTAATGGATTCTCCTTATGGAATGGTAAATAATTCATATGATGCAAATTCTGTAGAAACTTGGCACAAGTTATTTACATCCATATTACGTTTTCATAGTTCGTGTTCCCAACGGGGCGCTATCTACAGAATCTAAAGGCACTCTTGTTTGCAGCTATAGAAAAACGTTTTTAAAGTACAAATGAAACAACTCAATATAAATGTATTTTTATATCTGATTTTCATTGGATAGCCATTTTAATTTTAGTTTATAATTGCATTAAACCAGTCGATATTATTTCCTGAGACGGAATACATCTATTTTGCCCTTTGTATTAAAAAGTAAATTCTTTGTCACATCTTAAAGCAATAACTAATATTGATATGTTTTTGCCTCTGGTACCTATTATTCTTGTTCAACAGTCCAGCCAATGAGTGCTGAAATGAGAGGGTGTAGAGTGCATGAAATATCCGATTATTTTTTACCTCAGTGCTCCGTTAGGAGTAGAAGATAAACATACTAAAAGTCATCCTGGGGGTGAGCTAACGGTGAGGGAAGAGGGAGATCACATTTTTGGGTTTTTCAATTATATCTCGAAAATGGTGGACTCTAAAAAATATGTTTCAAATAAAACTTAAAGCTAATAAAATTTCCTATATAATTGATTATATATATAATATTCGAGAAAAAAAAAATGTTTACCTTACTTTTTGTTGAACATTACCTTCAAGTGCCAAAACCGTATAAATGAAATTAAAGTAAATTTAATGCCCTAGAACTTTGATTCTAATATTTTGTTCTGAGCAATGATCGTGGAAGGCACTAGAAGCTAATGTTTGAAAAACAATGAGGTCAAAATTATTTTTTTTTGAAAATGATCGATTTTCAATAACGCATGTCTTTAAAGTTCAACAAATATATATATAATCAATTTTATAGGACATTAAATTAGATTTAATTTTCATTCGAAACATATTTTTCTTGAGTCCACCATTTTCGAGATATAATCGAAAAACCCAAAAATGGGATCTTCTCCCGTATCCATAGCGTTAGCTCACCCCCCAGAGGCGGAGACTTTTTGTATGTTTATCTTCTAAATACTTCTAACGAAGCCCTGAGGTAAAAAATAATCGCACATCTCATGCATTCTACAATATGTTTATTGATTGGACAACAGGTTATTGCTCACACACTGTCAATTACTGTCATTATTAATTATTACTGTAAACTATAATTATGACAATCTGTGATTTAATATGTATGGTGTGAAATGCATGAGAGTGAGTATAAGCCAGCAGTACCTGCTCCTGTCTTAATTTCTTTTGTCTAGGGAGTCCGTCATTCAGCTCCTTTTTAGCCTCTTTTTTTTTTTTTTTTTTCATATGCGTCGTTTATCTTGGTACTTGTTTCGAAGTAACGAATGTTATGCCTGTTCATAGACAGTCTCAGCTATAGGTGTAGTTCCTAAATTTACCTAGATATGAGTTTATAAATGTTTCATTTAAGGAGATTAATATCAAGTTATTATATTAAAAAGGCATAACTCCTCATTTGCTTTATTCATTAACTACATGTTTCGGAGCTTGTCATGTTGCTCCATCTTCAGGTTCTTACACTGTGATATTCTCACAGTGTAGATGAGATGACCAGTGAGAATATCACAGTGTAAGAACCTGAAGATGGAGCAACATGACAAGCTCCGAAACATGTAGTTAATGAATAAAGCAAATGAGGAGTTATGCCTTTTTAATATAATAAGTTTATGTGATATTTATATATATATATATATATATATATATATAAGAATTTGAGGGAAACATCTTTACTGATGTAGCCATTTATTGGTGCCATATCAGAGAGGGGATTTCTCGTGTTTGTCTAACTAATAATCTAAAATTTTCGAAAATAATTAAAGTTGTTTGAATATATTCGTTTCCGAAATTCTTGCACCGACATTCTTTGAGGAGTGTTCCTTGAGTTACTAGATAAGAATAATCACCATTAGGTCAAAGGGACTTTGAGAGATACGTTAATTAAGTAATGAGTCTACGCGTAGCAGGTCAGAGGGTGTTGGCAATCAGTTGAAATGAAATTGGTCCGCCGGGCCCTCTCGTCACAAAGGGATAAATTTCCAATTATGAAATTACAACGGTTCGTTGTCGAGGAAAAACTGCCTTTATGTACTGTCTATGGCTGTGTACTGTCTGTTGTCAGCCCATCGCTCGACTTTGCTGAAAAAATTGTAACTTGTTTTGAACTAGTTTGAGAATAGATCGTTAGAGCTGTGTTCATTACTTCTCTTTCAACCGAGCTCTAGAGAGTACAAAGCATTGCATTTATATGGGCCGGGTTCGAAAAAGGCGCATTTATTTAATTTGTTTGGGTTTTTGTTTTGTTTTTTCAGCATTTTTCTCACTTACCTATTTTCTCATTTCACTTATTTTTTGAAGTTTTACAGCTACATACAAATTTGGGTTCTATCAAATTTTACAGAGTATTATGTAGCTGCTCATAAAACACATCTACTCGTAATCTTTTTGGTGGGAAATGCTTTTAATAATGCTCACTTGACTTTAAATAGTTTCCACGTAAGAGTAGCGCAATATTTAACCCATTCGGGACCAACGTTCCATTAAAGGAAGAAATTTTTAAAATTCGTTATTATTTATTATATCAATGATTGAACTGATTAAAACCCGTGGTAGTGTAATGTTTGTACACCTTTTTCAGGATTAGTAATCAGCTGGCATTTTTTATAGTTATATCTATTAAAATAGAATCCAATTTTGACGAAAAATGCTACACGTGTTTTTTGTTCGCCAAGTAATGATTTATTAGAGGTAAATCAGAACTCCCGAAGAAGTAATGGAGGGGTCATCAGAACTCAGGACCCATCGGTTTTGGATTTGTGCCATTAACTATCCACTTGGTGAGTGGTTTCGAGGGGGTAATTCAGTTAATACAATCAATTAATTTAAAAAGAAAAAACAAAACAAATTCTATGCCTATTGTTTTCATTCCCAAGGATTTAATTACAATTTCGTGTTCGGTTATTATCACTATTCATTATTAAAAATATGTTTTCTTGGATCTGTTGGGAATAATCTCGGAACAAATTATTCATCATAATTTGTTATATAAATTGAAAATCGAAAAACAATTATTTTAATTAATGAACGTTTGTAGTTTTCTTCTTAATATTATAGAAATGTAAAAACTCAATATTCAAGAATGTCTTTATGCGATTATGATGGCCTTTTTGTTGGCAGTAAAATTAAGGATTTTCAAAATCAACCTAATCTGTGTTTGATTCATTTCGTGGATCTGCCAAAAAATAAATTTTAACCCGCCCAGGTGGGATTCGAACCCACGACCTTAGCGAGCGCGCTGCTAAATCCAAGATGTTCTAATTTTATTTTTAGCGTTCAATTCAAATTTCTGTATATTGCTGAGAAACTTTAGTTATTAATTAAAACAAAGAATTTCAACGGTATCTGTATAAGAAGGATTGAAATTTCTTGCTCTTCTTTAAACATCCAATATTTGAAGATGGGACTTAAAAACTTCTTGCATAACGTTGATCATTATGATATTGCATAACAATGTTCAATTAAGTCGTCCATTGCTCGTTATTAGTTGTCCTTTATCGTCATTATCTCTCCTCCAAGCCATCTTTAAAAATACAAAATTTCATCCTAAAGTAGCCATGTTACTTAATTTTTTTTAGAATTAATAAAAAATAATTTATTATTCGTTGGTGATTTTTATTTTTTTACGTTTCATTAATCTTTTTAACATATAATGACTAGAAATTGTATGTAAAATTCCGTCTATTGATTTGAAACATTTATAACATGAAGCTGACATGTCACATGCTACATCCCTGTATGGACTTTTTTCATTTGTAATCATCATATTTTTTTGTTTCACAAAAAAAGCTAAAGATGACAAAATATCATAATTTATAATGCAAACATAAAGTACAAATTACATGTATCTACGAGTATAATGTAAAAAATGCAAAACTATTGAATTCATTCGCGCGTTTTGTTTCTCAGATTTTTTTTCTCTTTGCTATTTTCACCTCTTACTGTATCTTTAAATATATTAAGTTTTATAGTACGCTCAGATATTATTTCTGAATTAATATGACATTGGAGTATCTCAAGGGGTCAGGCAGAGGATAGTAGGCTTTTACCTCTTCATTGCTTTTCAGAAAAATTGGAGGTTGAGTGTGGATACTAATTGTAAGATCCTTAGTACCATATTTAGTTCACGACTGTCAGACTAGTTTTTATGTATTTATTTACGTTCTTTCATGATTTAAAACATTTTTTCTTCGTATTTGTAACAACTATTGTTCTGGAAATTTCTTTAATTATTGTGAATAAAGTTTAACTTTTATTTGTTAAACATTTCAACTGTAATGATCTAAAGGGAGTCACTATTGGAATTAAGTTATGAATTAATCATTTTCAACGCTAAAAACCCTCTTTTAAGCTACACCTCGTCGACGATTATGGCACTTTTAAATTAGTTAAAGACATTAAAATAGTTTTCTTTTCTTGATGTTATGAATATTGAAAAATATACGAAGCGTAAAAAAATAAAAATGAATGATACGGATACTGTCAGTATATTCTTGTCTATGAGCACAAGAGTTATATTTAGTGAAAAAATATAATTGCTATTTTCAAGATGTCACATTTCGCGTTGTCATAAATTTCTACTTTCACAGATAATGGGCTGCAGGTCTCCCTTACCAATTGCTAATTCATTGAAAAATTTTGTATCCGATTTCGTAAATCCAAAATCATTCCTTTTAAACAATTGTTGCGAAAATAAATGTGTTTTTTCTTATCGTTTTATACACCTATGCCTTTTCTCTAGCACCATATGTATTTTTTATGTAAAATACATTTTTTGCTTCTGAAAAGTGTTATTTTATGAACTCTTCCCCATTTTAAAATTGTGGGTTCAATTTTAGTTTGACATGAATTTACAATCTAGCTTATTATATTCATTTTATGCTCAGATCAAAAACATAAAACTGTATTTGAGAACGATAAAACCTTGTATTCGTACATTTACGTTTGCACGATGAATTCCATGATGTTTCCGTCGAAATGGTTGTACGAAATTTCATATAACCACAATCAACAAGTGTGGCTGTGGATTTCATTTGTCAAGAAAACTCGGAAACAATTCGGAGCCCATTGAATTAATGATACGGTCCTGTCCCGTGGGGAGTTTTTCATGGCTCAGCGCGCGCTTGCATTTCTCTGCAACACATATTTGGTACTGTGTACAATTTTCGGCTGCGTGAAACTCGGCTGTATTCCGATTATGCAAATTCAAAAATTGTTTCGTATTAATGACTTTTATCTAACTTTTTGAGTTAAATATGAAATAATATAATTCAAATTTGAAGTATTCTCTCTCTAGTACATAAATTTGATCATATAGTAGATGTTCTAGGATGCAGTCAGGAGAAAGAGCTAAAAATAACAAAATATTAGATTAAATAGCAAATAAATATAAAAGGAGCTTAAATAAAATAGATTATTAGATATATATCATGGAATAGCAAAAACGCAATAATAGTGTAACAATGCCTATGAAATTAATAGACTCGTTAAACAAATGATGTTACGAAGAATCAAAGTGAGAACAAGGACACGAAGGCAAAGAAAATGGAGGAAAAATAAAATAAATAAATAAAAAAATTGATAATGATACAATAAAAAAGATAATACAAATATATAAAAATAAAATTAAATATAATAAAAATATTTTTTAACAGCCAACTATTACAATATTATAATTGTGTTTAGTTTAAAAATATTTTCATTGAGCTTGATGGAATATGACTAGGTACTTCAGATCTCAAGATGGTGGTCTGTGTGATCTAATTTCTTACATCACTTATCTTACGCCATAGCAGAAACATAAGTTGAGTGTGTCAGTATTATGGTCCAAGAGCCTCATTTCTCTGACTTATATCTGGCACTCATTTAAGAGTTATGTGGAGTCTGGAAACGTATATCATAACACGCTTCTGACCAAGACAAATCCCAGTCTTTCTTTTTATTTTGAATTTCTATGCTAGTTGGAGCATTTTACCTTTTCCGTTGTTTTAAACTACCTTTCTCCTAAAACATGAAAAAAATCAAGACATTAAATAATTGTTCTTGTGTGATAAAAATAAGAATCAGCATCACTATTTCTAATAACGATAATTGCCCCTTGATTACTATATATTTTTCATCCTCTTGAATAAGTGGTTAAGTCGAATTTTGACCAAACTTAGTAAAGTGACAAAAAAAAATCGTGGAAATTGTTCTTCATGGTGAATAAGTGTCTAAGTATCTATATCTATATCTATACTATTCTGTAAAAGGACAAGACATTTGTCGTTTGTGATCACTAACTGCGAAAACTATCAAACCTATCTGTACCAAATTTTAGCCATATCATCTTTATAGTTCAAGGAAGGTATAGCAATAATGGAATTTAAAGATTTTTAATTATATTGCCATAACAAAGCGATAAATATGTGGTGCGCAATGAAGTTAAAATAGGGACCGATATGTGGCCAACAGAGTTTGCAATGGTAAAACTATTTAACCCAAATTTTATCTACATCTTCATACAACGTCCTAGGAAGATTTGTAATAATAAATTTTACATGTAATAATAATTAACATGTATAGTCTTGAGTGCCAGAAGCGAGGTTTGCCAAACTGTCATATACTTTTATGGTTCGATATTAAAATCGAACCAGATGGATGGATATGATTATCTCGCCAGATGGGATGTCTAATTATGTTTTTACATACTGTTTAAACACCTAACCAATGCAATTTTAACCATTTTACTAAAAATTTAAAAATTACTACCATGCGTGAAAATATCATTAAAATAATGCTTAGTTCCATTCTTACAAATGCAAGATTTAAAAAAAAAAAAAAGAAGTTCTTTATTTATTCTGGAACCTTAATATTATACATAATGTTAACACTTAAACACTGCGAAGGAAAATCTGCTCAATCCTTTTTAGTAATTCAACTCATTTTGGCCCAAATTTGATTAAACCACTCATTCACTATATCTAATCGATACTTAACTTTCCTCTTAAGGACAGCTTGCTTTACTTTTTATCCATGGCTTGTTCACTTATGAATTACGATTGATGTAGATGCTTCTACTTTTCTTATTATTTGCTATTATTTTCTTATTATTTTATGGCTTAGTTCACTTGGGGAAATTACTGATGCAGTTTTGCAATGATGCTTCCGAAAATCGGCTTAAAGTACAATGGGTTATCCAAGATGGGTCAATCGCGAAATTCGCCCTTGGTTAAGATATGAAGCAAGGCAGAGATGTTTGCTGAAGTGAGGTCGGGCCGGCTGTGAGGAGGTTGTTGACTTTCTTGATTATTAATGCTGTTGGTGGTCATGGTCTGATAGCGGAGTCTCTGGCTGTGAGCAATCCTCATCTCCTTTGATTGGCTTCGTATTGCCTCAGGTTTAGATTCTTTTCGTTCTATAGTTATTTTATAATATTTTCTTATTTTGATTTTCTTAATAAATGATCGTTTTTGAGATTTATTAAAAAGCTATAAAATAAAATATGTTATTTGTTTTCAGTTGTAAATGAAATTTCAAAGTGATGAATTACGGTCTGATTACATATCGCTTATCCGGTGGAACAAAGACGCAACTGTGAAAATAAAATTTTAAAGGAGAAGCGAGAAACAAATTAAATACTTACAACCAACATTTTAACATTCCAGACTACAATTGAGTCGATGTTTCCAGCGAGGTATTAAGCTTTTTTAGGAGGACTTCTGTCGTAATATTTATTTTTTTTTTTTTTTTACCCAATTTCTAAGTTACTTTGTTTTTCCATCTGATAAGCGATATATAAATTATAAAAAGAACACTGAATTAGCGGCATATAAAAGTAATTTTTCAAAATGTATATTTTATTATCTTAATGAAATTAATACAGAAATATATATTGCTCAAAATTAATGTGTAATAAAACATAAATAAAATTATTGACGGGGTATTTGTTGACTGAGGAGTATTTATAGATGTAGGTTGTTGGGATATGTAGTCATAGATAAATTTTAGATTTTTTACATAATTAGAAAAATAAATTTTAATTTATGATGCCGACGTTTCGACTTGCATTGCATTCATAAGAAAACAATATGTATTTAAAAGAATATCTTTTTGTTTGTTTTGATGAAGACTTGTAATGTACGTCGAAACGTCAGCATTATAATTTTTTTTTTTTTTTTTTTAATTTCAGTGTATCTACGACTGCGTACCCCAACAACCTACATCTATAAAGAAAATTATTGTTAAAATAAATATTTCATTAAAATTTACTAACTATATTTTTTAAACAATATTTGACTCTAATAACATTCAACATAAAATAATATTTAAATATAATATTCACTTTTGATGATAAAAAGTCTTTCCAATCAAGTCTACTATTGGTTTTTAAATCAGAATAAATTTATTAGTTTATAAACTAAAAAAAAAAATTAAATTTTAAAACTTATTTATCAACCAATTATTTACTTATTATTAAATCATTCTTCACTATATTCAGCCGTTCCCTATCTATTTCTCCTCTAATGCTCCGTTCTTCAATAAAACCAATTGCTATTCTATATAAATTAGCTAGAAACTTTCTTCAATTAACCATTCAATTTCGAAACTAGTTTTGAAATAAAAAGAATTCCAGCAGAAGTGGTAAATAGTTTAACTATCCTAAAAGTGCAAATTTTCTTAATTATTATAGCTGTAAATCTACAAAAGCTTTTAGAAGGAAACCTGGTATATGGATTTATAAAATATAGTTTGAAATATCTTTTTTTTTCTGCTTTATCTTCCAAGCTTTTAGATTATTTGCTGCCCTAACGAACTTAACTTTCCACCTCTGTCTACAAGACTATGTATATATATATTTTTTGCTCAAGATTCTTTCTACGCGTAGTTATACAGTGTCTTCCTTGATTCTGATCTGCATTGTAGACATAGACTAGTAGTTAGAAGGAATATATTGAGGGTCGCTTTAACGGCTGAGCATTTTCTTAAGACTTAAAATGTGAATTAAAATTCGGAAATATTTATTTGGAAAAAATACTCCACTTATCTTGGATAGTTAAGGATTTTGAAGTTTATCTGCACCAAACTTTCGCTTTATCCTCTTCAACTCATCAGTTATGAAGGGCGAAATGACAAAATCGTCATAAAACTGGAGATAAAAGAGCTTCGCCTCGTTGAGCCCCAATTAGGATCAACCCCTCAAATGTTGCTGTCCTCAACAAAATCACCATGCAACTTCAAAAGAACACTCATTAAAAATAAGTTCACTCCGTCATTACTGAAATGACAATTATGGAAGTAAAATTGACTGCGTTTAAATGTCGCCATTTTAAATTACCCATAACTGTTACTAGAATTCCGTTATCTCTGAAATTCAGTTTGTTATTTCAAATTTATCACTAAGAATATATTTAAAAAAAAAAACGATTTGAACTTAAAAATACATTATTTGATTTTCAGTCATAAAATACATATTTTTATATATAAATGGAACATCGATTATAATAATATAATAACAGGTTCTTATTGGTTGTAGCAGAAGTGGAAGTGGTGGAGTAGTGCAGTGGTCGCTAAACATAGCCCACAGTTCTTCACCCTTTGGCATGAAATAGGCCTACAGCTGACTCACCATCTAACATAACTCACCTTTTAAACTTTCAAGACACTTTAGATCTATTAATCTAATTTTATTTTATTTTTTTGTAATGATATAACATTTTGAAAAGCAGTCAGTTAATAAGTGATTTCACTGCAATTAATTCGGCTTACTAATATATAAAGTGCACGTATTGAGTCGTCCCATTGTAGCTTAATCATCCGTTAAGCTAGTTTCTCTAATAAGATGTGGCAGCTAAACTGATAGAAGGTTGATTCTACAAAAACGGAATATATGGTAACCAAACAATGGGCCAAGAGGAGGTGGAGATAGGTCCCTTTAGGTTTGAGGAGGTTAACAAATTTACATATTTGGAAGGCCTTTAAAATGTTGACGACAATCTTCTCTGTGAAATAGGAAACAGAATCACAAAAGCTATTAGATGTTTCTACAGCTTGAATTTTTTTTTTTTTTTTTTTTTTTTTCGTTTATTGATATTCACAACTGTACAAAAACATATACATCAAGTAAATGTGTTGATAGAGAATACAATGGCATGTATATAACTTGTGAAGAACAACTCAGTAGTAGCACTTCAATAAAAATCTACACTATAAGGTCTCTAGGCCATCTTCTTTTCAGACGCCTCGGAGGATTATCGGGAATGGAGTGGGAAGCAAGTTGGGAGACTAGTGGATTGGAGTGGTTATGGAGCTTACTATGGAAGGATAGGTATCTCCTGCGGGCTATATCAGCAACATAAGGAACATTAAGATCTTTATGGATAAGTTTATTGGTCACAAAGTAAGGAGCATTGAGGATTTTTCGAAGGATTTTGGATTGTAAGGATTGTATACGAGATGAATTGGATGGTTTAGTAGAGCCCCAAAGCTCAACTCCGTACGTCCAAATAGGTCTAATCACAGTCATGTAAATGAGTCTTTTGTAATTAATTGGGAGCTTTGATCGTTTGTCTAGTAAATGTTGAAGTAGTCTGTAACGACGAGCAGTTTCTTGTCGTTTTAGTCTTGTATGTGGATTCCAAGTAAGACGTTTGTCCAAGTGGAGTCCAAGGTAGCGGATCTGTTCAACAGGGATTAATGGAATATCATTAAAGGATACTGTTGGACAGGAAGTCGTAGGTTTACGACGAAGGGTAAAGGTTATTTGTTGGGATTTATTTGGATTTATGCTTGAATTTTAGAAGCAGATTTATGAACAGGGTAATGAAACTCCAGCTTTACAAAACTCTGGTTCGACCAGTGCTAACATACATCTTGGAAACATGAGTTCTGTCCAGAGTAGATGGACTGGCACTCTAAGTATTTTTTTAAGGGCCAATGAGAGGATACAATTGGTGCAACAAGCTGTACTCATTTCAAATGTCGCTTGGTTTGTCGATCTTCAATCGTTGAGGAAGATTGTGGTGGGCTGGAAACCTGACGAGAATGGAGGAGGATGTTGTCCATAGGGTATCCTTGAAGAGCGGATCCACTCGACCAGATGAAAGGGAAGCTGCAATGGGAAGAAGGGGTAGAGTGTAACGCTGGTACTGGTACTCTCCAATCACGCGCTCCAAGAAGAGTCTTGGAGCGCGTGGTTGGAGAGGAGCTTAAGAGGACAGGGGCGAGTGGCGGAAGTTGTTGAAGAAAGCCTTAAATCCGAGAGCCGGAAGGATGATGATGATGATTTATTTATGTATTTAAACACAAAATGCATTCATATAAATTGAATGAGCCGGGATATACGACATAATAATGCCGTAAATTTAATTAAATTTCATAAACCATAGATTTTTTTTATTTTATTATAAATTTATAAAAAAAATGATTTATTTAACTATCTTATATTGCTTACATTGGTTTTTCTTATATTGGTATTCTCGGTGCTGTATTAATGTTTTGTGTACATAGAATAAAAAAAATTAAATATTCACGATTGGCTGCTATACTGTGTTGAATTTGAACGGCTTACTCATTTGTCATTTTAGGACAATAGTACTTTTAATATGTTGTATTACATATATGCATCCTCTTAATGTTTTAAATTATTTTTGACCGTGATGTTTGAAAGTCAATACCTAGATTTAATATAATTTGTAATGTTTAATTTCAATTAAATTCAGATTAATGGTTTCCGATTCCTCGAAGTTCTGGAATTGGCTCTGTACCTTCTCGATTCTCTAGAAATTTACTTTTGGGTTGGATTGTTTCTCCTCAGAACCAGATATCTTTTACACAGAATCTCCTTTCTCCGAATTCCTCCTCATAATTAATTGATAACTTTGAACTAGTATTATTTCGTTCGCCCAGTTTGTCGTTCAAAAACTTTATTGTTGTTGCTTTATTACTTAAAGGAAATACAGTTTATCGCATTAACAACGAAGAAAAGTATTAAGTATGGCTTTCCTTATCTGAATTAATAATTTATCAGGGCCTTGTGATAGCACTATCTGTTCTGCAGCGTTCGTTCATCTGACGACTAACCGGAGATTCCAAGAATGTATATTCTTAATAAGAATGGTGCAAAGAATTTTCTATTACAATATTCTTCAAAAGTTTTAGAAATCAGGGCGGGATATAATGCAATATAGTATAATATTATTGAGCTGTTTATTTTGAAAGTGAAAACAAGTTGATTGTAAAGTACAAGTATTTCTGTCGGTACTACCCCCCCCCCCCCCCCCCGAAAGTCTATTATTAGAAACCAGCACCTAGGAAAATTTTAAGTATTTAATAAAAATAATGGCTGTGTATGAGATTTGATAAATCATAACGATATATGAAATAATGTAGCCTACTGCCATTTAATGAATAAAATTTATTATCTATAAACTAGAATATTTACAAAGATTATATGTATATAAGTATACATAAGTTTAATATGTACAAATTACAAATCTGGCCACGTTATCCGTCCACGTTATATATTTTTTTCTTCATAGACCCAATGAATAATAATTTGCAGGATAAATGGTTCTGTATATCCAGCAATTAAAAATAACTAATTAAATGTATACAATGTTACACTTTCATTTGCCAGCAAATAGGGGGAGATACAGGTGTTAAACTTTGAAATCGAGGATTTTGAAGGTGCTGGAAGAATCGAATAATTTAATGTGACGTATTTGAATAAATTCTAGGACAGTTTCATTAGCTATCTTCGTGGAGTCTTGTGAATCAACCTATACTTATACATATAATAACTGCTCATGGGGAGGATGCACAGATATTAACAGCAAATGGTTTTAATTTTGCATAAAGACGCGAAAACTTCTCATTCTTTCTGATGAACACATTGAACTCAAAGAGTTTCAGGTGCTTTGTTAATTGCCTACTTGTAATGGGACCAAAAACTCCATTTACCCATGTTTTTACTTTCATCAACAATTTAGAGTATATAACTTACAGTAGCAATGTTCGTTCTTGGAGGTTATTGTTTTGATCATGGAGTGTTTGCAAAAAAACTTGCTCTCTTGTTAAGTGGGAATGTTTTTTGTCATTAGAGACCTGCTTTCTCTCCTCGAGGTCCTGAGACCATCTTCTGTTCAGACGCCTCGGTGTATTATCTGGAATAGATTGGGAAGCTAGTAGAGATACAAACCATATTTTGAGGTAAGTCAGAAACGTAAGGTACATTAGGATCTTTGTGGATGAGTTTGTGACAAACTGAGGAGAAGTGAGAATTTTTAAAAGGATTTTGGATTGTAAGGATGGAATAGGAGATGATTTGGATGGTTTAGTGGAGCCTCAAAGCTCAACTTCATTTGTCCAAATAGGTCTAATTACTGTTATGTAAATGTTGAAGGAGTCGTGCGTTAAATGGTAATAGTCAAAATGAAATCCCAAATAGTGAATCTGTTCTGCAGTAATGCCAACTGAGGCTGATATTTATTTTTATTTTTTATTAACCCTCAATTGACTTATGAGTCGATAGACTCCAGTGGCTTACTGAGCAAAAGTTTGGTGACATCCATCAAAAGAATGTGGAAGAAATTCGATAGTTTATCAATGTCGCACAAATGGTGTTATAAATTCTTTATCCATTCACAATTAGTTTAGAGCTCTAACGAATGAATCCTTTGATAAGATATAATTAAAAGCATATAAAAGAATTTTACATTTAAGAACTATGCTTATAATGGTAACATATGGATCTAAACATATTATATTGTCTCAAGGAGAGTTGACTATTCCTGAACTAGGAGCAGTGGCGGACCCCCTAGCAGGACACCTGGGCCGCAGACCCTGTGAGATCAGCTACCGTCCCCATGTGCCGGCCATGTGTGCACTCTTCTCTTCTCCTGTCTCCCTCTGAGCTCCGTATTTATAGTCCGTCTCTCCGCCAATATCTAATCATATTTATCAATTCATTGTCTCATAATTAACCTTAATTTTAATTAGTTAATTTAATTTTCAATTGAGATACGAATGATGATATAGAAGGAACCATACAATTATAATTGATGAAGTATTTCCCACATCTACTGATATTTTTATTCGGAGACTAGTTTCGAATGTTAAACATTCATTATCAGTTTTTACATACAAAGATTGTGACCCAATATCCAGTCGAAAAGGAATAAAGAAAATTAATCTGATATTCCGCATTTAAAATAGATAAACGATCTATCTATATTTTTATTTATTTTTTTTATTTTATCAATAACATTTTTTTTTTATTTATTGAAATTTAAACTGTACAAATGTTAATGTGTTAAAACCGTTTACAATAACAGGTCAAAACTTGGAAAGAACTAGCCATCAGTAGCACTTCAATAAAAATTATACAAAAGAAGATCTCTAGGCCATCTTCTTTTCAGACGCCTCGCAGGATTATCGGGAATGGAATGGAAAGCAAGTTGAGAAACTAGTGGATTTGAGTGGTTTGAGCTAAATCAGCAACATATGGAACGTTAAGATCTTTATTTATAAGTTTATTGTTGACAAAGTAAGGAGCATTGAGGATATTGGATTGTAAGGATTGGATGCGAGATGAATTGGATGGTTCAGTAGAACCCCAAAGCTCAACTCCGTACGTCCAAATAGGTCTGATCACAGTCATGTAAATTATTCTTTTGTAATGAATTGGGAGCTTTGAACGTTTGTCTTGTAAATGTTGAAGTTCTACATATATTTGATATAAAATTGATGTATATGCACTAAATCTAGACGGTTAGTGAAGTTTTCTGATTCTCTGAGACTAAAAATACATATAAGGGCCAACTTCCTTCTAACACGGAACATATAATTCCAACTTTGCTTACCACTACAATAAAAATAACCATAAATTCAACAAATATCAGGAGTGAAACTTCACGTATAGAATAGTGTAAATTAAATATATCCAAATCATTAGAAATAATAAAATCGTTTAATACCAATCCAAATATTTGTTTAAATGGCCATATAAATATTCCCAACAGTCGCACTTTAAACTGGTTTCAGTAGAAACAGAAACAACGGCCATTTTTAGGGAAAACCTAAAGGACTATCAATCTAATTGACCCTTTCGTCACTTTATTTTCAGTCTGCTATTGGACCTCATATCTTTCAGAAGCCCTTTTTATTTTGCCTCCTTATGCGGGTATCAACAAGTTTTATTTCTTGTCTTACATTTTAAAAAAATTAATGTATATAATATATGTAGAAAAGTGCTAACGTTTTAAATTGTTTGTGTTTTAAGAACTGATGGTGAATTTTTAACATTTGAAACTAATTTTCCAATTAAAAAAATTCCATTAGAAGTGTCAAATAATTTATCAATCCTATCGATTCACTGAGTCGTAACAATCAAATTTAAACGTTATGTATTTTATTTATTTATTTAAAATCCTTATAAATAAAATGTTAGCTGCATCTAATACATGAATGCTTTTGAAACGCGGTGTAATCCCTCCTCATTACTCCCTCTCTCTTGTTTTATTAATCTAAGGATTAAAGGACAACCATCAATTGATTACGAAATCGATTTTAGGAAAAAATGTGGTTGCGTCCTGGAAGTTGCTCCTGAATGATCTGAGTGGAAAAGGGTAGGGGTGGTACATTGATACACATTAATAACATTTATTTAAAGAAAATATTAAAAATAAAAAGTTTCGCAAAACCAGAAATGTATACTGTTGTTTCTCAAATTCGATGAATAAGAATATGTATTTCATAATATTGGTGGTTATCAAGATTAATATACTTAAATAGTTTCGGTGTAATCCCTCCTCATTACTCCCTCTCTCTTGTTTTATTAATCTAAGGATTAAAGGACAACCATCAATTGATTACGAAATCGATTTTAGGAAAAAATGTGGTTGCGTCCTGGAAGTTGCTCCTGAAAGATCTGAGTGGAAAAGGGTAGGGGTGGTACATTGAGTCGTTTAGTTACAAGAACTAAGATTTGGGCTGGCAACTTCTCAAATCCTCAATCATTTGCTATTTCACGAGCTCAAATCTTTATTTCTGGAAGTTATTAAGAGAAAACAGCTTGATTACACCACAGTACTTCCTTTACCACGAGGAAAGTCAACCTTACCCAAAATATTGTTGTTTATTTTATCATTCCTACTCCCTACTCCAAGGTTATCTGAAAAGTTCATTTAGTTTTCCACGATCCTACCTATTCCAAGTGAAATAAACTCAGTGCTTATGAATCAATACGGACCACGAAGAAATGCATCTGAATCCTTATCTTCTACCTTTCTACTTCTTAATTTTTTTTACATATGTCTTTTACTTACTATGTAAAAAAAATGTCGATTTCATCTTTGATCAAGATTTCTGAAATTCGATGAGTTCATTCTGCGATTTTTGCCAAATACGAAAGTCTTTTTACCTTTGGGTTCTTAATTTATTTTGGATTTTTTGAGTTTGACGGGAGATATAAGAAATTAAATGGTTCCCTTATCCGTCTCGCCAACAGTTCCTCCTTTGCCGCATTTTCTTTTTATCCTTTAGAACCCCCAAAGCCTCTCTTTATATTCTCGTTCTTCTTTCCTACCTTTCTTTCACACGCTCCTTGAATTCCAGATCACGACCTCCTGACCTGTCTACTTCCTCTTACTGAACAACTTCCTTTGACAAATCCTCTACTATCCTTCCCACTTCTTTTAGGACCTCCTTCATTTTTATTCGCAACGATGCCGACCTTGTCCAAACGTGTCTTACTCCTTTGCCTCCTTAATTTTCCATCCAAATATCAATGTTAAATTTTACGTGAAATGGTATGTTATGTGCAAAGTAGTAAGAGTCATTAATAGCTATATTTATTTACTTTATATTAATATTGTTGGTGGTTTAATTATATTTCCTATTATAATAAATCATTTTTATTTTGTTACCTCATTTATTTTGAAAAAAGGATTGCCCATTGCAATATTGCCCAATTCTTACTCATAAGTTCTCAACGTTTAATTACTTTCAGCGCTTCTATTTATTCATAGTATAAATTACTTTAGAGGGTGTGAGAACGTCTTGAGAGATTAATAACATCTTTGAGGTATATTTATTTATGATATGGTTTTTCGTTTCTATTTATTTAAAATCTTGTGTAAAAAAGATTTTTCGTATGTTTAGTGTATTGAATGATACGTCTTATTAATGTTGCCATAGGAGTGTTTAATTAATGTATTTAAAAAAAGTTTTATTAAAATAGTTTCTATTTTATTTTTTATATGAAATGAAATAAAAAAATAAACTTTATTCTGAGACTTACTGTCCCCGAAGAATAATAATCATGCACAATTACAGGTACAATTGTCTGGCCGTATTATTTACAAATACAATGCTTCGTAAATTACGACATTTGAAAAGATAAAATAATTCTAAATATTTTCTTAATTATTTACATATTTGTGAAAGATTGATTGTCTAAAAGGTGTAAAAATAAATTATTTGTAAAGAAAGTAAGGAAAACAGCTTTACGAATAGAACTGGGTAGGGAATTTCAGAAGGGTAGACGAATGATGAAGTATTTTTCAAAGGAAGCAGTTTTATGTTAAGGAGTAAAGAGGTTAAAAGGTTGGTGTTTAGGAGGTGGTTATAAGAATGCAGAGTTATTAAGTCAAGAATATCGGAAGGTTTTTTTGGTTTTTAGAGATTGGAATAGGAAAATACCCTGAAAGTATTGCCGTCGGGATTAAGGAAAAAGCCACCTAAATTCAGAATATCGTACATGTGACCGCCTGGGGATCCCGAAGATAAATCTAATGAAACAGTTCATCAGTCTAATATTGTTGGGTCGGAAGAGAAACACTAAAAATTATTTATTCTCGGATTCCCTTTTTTTCGGTACATAAACCAAAAGTGTTGATTATTTTATTTTTAAAGTTATAATTGATGAAGTAATGATGATTTAAAGTGATTTATTTATTAAGTAATTAAGCATAGTAGAAATTTTGAATGAACAAAAATTACCTAAAATGTACTTAAACGTACTTTAATGAAAAATAATGAAGCACCAATTTTGATGTAGTTTTTTTACCAGTAAATCCTCGATATATATTGTAAATTTAACATTCAATGATTCAAAGATTTATTTTTTATTTAATAATAGTTCCTTTAATTAGAATAAAATTAGCTTAATTAATAATTCTGCAGCCCATAGCTCGTGCCAGGACCATTTCATTGATAAAACTAGTTGAATAATTCGTATTATTCGCTTCCAAAACTATTCTGAATGAATTAACCAGTTGGCTGTCCTGTTCCGTTCCCATGGGCCCAAGTTGGGGAGTGTTGTCATGCGGGTAAGCACAATTACTTAATTCCTTAAAAACAGTCCAGCTAACTAATGTCCCCTCTCTCCTAAATATTAATTTGAAAATGCCTTTTCCAAACATTATATTATTATTTTTTATTACAAACCATATATTTTTTATTGAAAATTCGGATTATAGGACGTTTTAGGAAAAAAATAATTCGGGTCAAATTGTTAAAGGTTATAAATGTAAAATGATAACTTTTAAACAAAATAAAATAAGTTTATGTATAAAATTAAATCATATTGTTGTTCTACAGTTTTTTTTAGTGTATGTTATAATATTATTTAATTTATCTCTAATTAATTAATCATTTAATAATGAGGTCTCTGTTTTAAATAAAGAGTAGGTTTTTAAAATTAATATTCTGTAGACCTGATGATATTTAATTTAAATTATAGAAAAACCTGTTTCAGAAAGTGCGAGATACTAAATACTTAAATTCAATATTTTGTGTATACCTTCAAAACATATACGCTAAATGTGTTATTATTATTTTAGGTTTAGTTGTGTTAGTATCAAATTTAATGAATTTAAAATACAAAATTAGTTTCAACTGAGTTACACATACCCGTGTTGTTGGTAGAAATAAAGATAAAAATATACATTTATATTGATTCCTTAAAGCTTTACGTCTTTCTTTCGGTAACTTACCTTACAAATTCGATGATAGGTTATTATAAAAATAAATAGCAAAAACTACTTAAAACAAAATAAAAAAGCACATTTCTAAAATTTTTATTATTACTTTTATTACATTATAAATTGACAAGTATACAGTTATTTACAAATATTTGTGATAAGATAATAATTTGGTTCATTTATGCATACATTCTTATATATAATATTTAATAATGAAATTACAAATTTTACCTGTTAATGGTAATAAAATAAGATTATATGAGTTAAAATTTATATAAAAATGATATATGAAGGGTGTTTCTGGTTCTATATAATGCTACAAGAGAGCGTATTGTCGAGATACGCCATGCTGACTGGCCTGGATCAGATTACAGAACTAATCAGCGTTAGGTAAATGGAGACAGGGGCCAAGAGGTCGGTGGAGGCTGGACCCCGGCCAAGGGTCGCTATTTTTACACAGCTCCCCTCGAGGCCGCTCTTAAATATCAAAGATCTTCTTACCTCTTTACCTCCTGTCCCCTCTCTCCTCTTCGGCTAACGCTGTACTCAAAGATAGCGCCTTCGTTCACGCCTCTCTTTGATAAGCGAATTTTATTTAAATAAATGGAACTTAACAGTAGCAAATATATGATAAAAAAGGGTTTACAGTAAATATTTGGATTACATTAATCCAGGGAATGGAATGAATGAAATATTTCTCCGATACGAGAGATATTTCATTCTGAATTCCAACAGCAAACTGTTCTGTACATTTTAAATTTACAATACTCACATTTGACATAGTTACCGAACGGATCTCTTGAAAGCTTACAGTATTAGCGCTGCACTCTGAATTTGACAACTGACCGATAAGAGCCACAGAGGAGCCTTGTCTGCAGATAAGGAACTCCTTATACCCCCGGCTCAATCAATAGCGCGCTGTTCCCGGATTTAGATTGGAAAAAAAAATCACAATGAAAAATATATATATAAAAAAAACTGTCGGTGGGTTCTTTATGCGCAGGCGCACTCTCGAAATGCCTTAAATATTTAACGGACACGGCTAGCACGTGGATCGCACAACACTTAGCACTACACAGCGGGCGTACTCTGGAACCTTTTGAAGAATATCGGCAAGGAAGCTCCATACTTCTTTACATTCCATATCCAATTAATCACACTATGGGAAGTACAGAAGCATGGAACCTGACCTTAGCCAGTCCTGCCTAGGGCACCCTCAGCTAGCGACTGAAGCCTGGCAGGCCGTGTGCTGCTAAAAACAGCCCTCACATCTGGGCGTGGTGGGGGCTCCCCAACCCCAAATTTGTCCCGCAGACAGAAATATACCTCCCTCCCCGGCCTCATTGTTCGTCGTCGTGCTCTACCTGGGTCCTTTCCGCTACAGTCCCACTCTGTCAGGAAGCGTGGAACAGTCATCCAAAACCGAAAGGCACAGCTGATGTGTTAGTGTCTGGGGGAGGAAGGATGCTTTGGCTTCAAGTGTGCAGCAACTGGTGATGATCCTGTATGGATTTAGGTTCTTCATCCAACATTCCCAAACTGTTTCGACCTCATTTGAAGCTTTGATGTTTGGAAAGATTTTTCTCTTAGTTATCCCAAGACCTAAGAAACTGACTTCATATCAGTTGATTTAATGTGAATCAAAAGTCATATGACATGTATGATTTGGTTTAACCTGTTAACCTGATGGTCCTATTACACATATTAAATTTAGATGTGCTATTGTAGATAGTGCACCTTCTCAAACTTCCTGATATCATTACAGACACCGCACCCTGCCTGTTGACTAAATCAATAGATACATTTACACAAGCAATAAACATTTATTTATTTTCACTAAAATCTAGATATAAAACTACAATCTAAGAAGATAGCAATCATTTTGGTAACCATAATTTTTATCGATTTTAGTGCTATGAATTTAGAAATCAAAAATAACTGCTTATTTTATTTTTTTAACAGAAACTGTTTTATTTTATTAAATATTACGAAGGGCCTATTTCCAACGGAAAATAAATAAATTAGATTTAAAGATCATAAATCCTCCAAATTACGACCCAGTAAAATAAATATATGTCAATCAAATAATAATATTCACTAACCTAACTGAATTGCTTTATAAAATTGTATTTTATCTATAAATTAATTAGGCTACTATCGCCCATTCAAATTTTTCAAGGTTCAAAAAAATGATAAATGTCTTAAATTTTCTATAATTAAATATATAAATGTATATTTATATATTACGTAATCCATAATGTATGACCATAATTATTAGTTTCCTCTGGCACAGTTGTTAAATGTATATTCACTGAGTGACTCAACTTCTACTAATGAGAAATTTAATTTATAAATCTTTTCATTTTCACAATTTTATATAAACTTTATCTGTTGAAATTCATTTGAAAGATTTCACATTTATTTTGTCATGTATACATTACAACTGTATAGGCTAGTAGACACAATTATGTCTCAAATTTAAAGAAATTATTGTAATGAAGGTTTTATAATAAAAATCTACATGCAAATCAAAAAGTCTAAAGATAGAGCTGACTGGTCAAATATTGTCTCCACAGCGGCCAAACTGTCTCTCCTTCTGAGACATATCAAATAGATAATGACCATTGCCAGATGAATGATCCATAAGACATTAAAATGTATAATAACAAAGTAATTTAGACGTGGAATATAAAAACAACTACTCACTATTCACACGCTGAATATGTTTAAGGGCATTCAAAATTTGGCTTCATTTATTTATCATTATTTTAATTTTTTTATTATTAAAGAATATTCAGTTTTATTAATTGAAGTGCTTCTTAATCTTGTTGTATTCTTAAAGGAAAGTATGAAGTTGTCTGTGTTCATCCGCTTCAGTTTCCTTAAAAATGCCAGATAATTTTTTTTTTTTTTTTTTAGATTATCTATCCCTGAAATTATATTTCGATACATGGTTCTCTTTTCCACAAATCCCACCAATGATCTGTCAAAAAATGTAGTTTTCCTTGTAAGCATTATACCTAGCTCCTTCGTTTGGTATATGAACTTCTTCAAAGTAAGCTGGTATTCATTAAAACTAGGCTCTATATTAACTAGAACCTGTGCAGTCCTTCGGATATTCCGGAATTTTTTTTTTTTTTTTTTTTTCATTGCAAGCCTTAACCAATGCTATGTAATCTATTCATCTCCTGAATGTTTTGTCTGATTAATTCCCCAAAAGCTCAATTAATTTGATAATTTGATATTTGATTTATAAAGAATTGTCGAACCCTAAGGATCACCCTTTCTTACCTCTTCTTATGAAGGTTGAAATGAAACATTGTCTTCTGTTAGACCTAACTTTTTTTTTCATTTCGGGTTAGGGGTGGTTAGGGTTCAAGTCTGTCCCTTCTAAGTTAGTTACTTGAGTGAGGATTCTCAGAACGGCAGGATAAAACTATGAATATATATATATATATATATATATATATATATATATATATATATATATATATATATATATATATATTTTATTTTTTTTTTTTTTTTTTTTTTTTAATATGGAATTAGAAAATTAACATAAAACAATTGAAACACAAAAAAATATATATATATTTATATTCTTGTGAACTACATTGAAAATAATATATCGTACTATAAGTGTTAGAACGGAAGATATTCTGTCATTGTTTATAGCAATATACATATAAACTTAAGAGAACCCGTCACTACTGTCCTGCTATAATTAATTACCTTTATATATCAATAGACACTTGGACATAGTCTGTAATAATAAGGCTGATCTAATATACTAATGAAAACCCTTAACCAAGGACTGAGAATTATCTTCAAACATTCAGCTCTTCATACTTACAACAAACAAAAATGAACACATACTTACCTGCTGAAACCTATTTGGACATATGCTCACAGATATACGGAACATTTAAGAAGACATATTAACAAACACTAAATTTTCCGGGGAAAAAAATTCAGGACTACTACAAAAGCACCATAGAAGATAAGCAACGTAACTCAACGTACTGACCTTCGCATGCCAAGTCTTGAACACATACGGTTCCACATAGTATCCGATGGATATCCCTGCTTACTTGTAAATGACATGGCCCTACATATATTTCGGAAAACACACAGAGAAGGCTGAAAAGGTACTGGATGAGGGATCTCCTAGATTTAAATAAAATGTTAACAAAATTAAGAAAGGAGGAGGTGTCTTGAGTTCTGCTCCCTGTCTTGTCTTTGACGCCGTGTATATATTCACTCAACAGAAAAGAGAAAATGAGCAATTTACGTTTCTTAGCTTAGATATTTATTTATAAAATTTGGACTCCGATCATACCGAAAATTATTTCGTGTTTATGGACTTTCTTTGACGAATATGTAATATATATCACATAAAATTTTTTTACATGTAATTGTAAATAAACATGTTTCTAAATTACTAAAATAGCAGTTTCCTTTACGTTTTTTTACCTTTATATTAAATTTCAATTAAGAAATAATATTTTTTAATAATGACACAGAACCAATCTGTGTTTCTTTTTTGCTAATATCGTAATCTTTCTTAAAGTTTGATATGATTGCAAAAATAAACGTTTCTGTTACTGGTTTTAAAAAACTGTGGAGGTAAATGTAATACAAAAATTATAATAAAAAAGTCCACGTTTTTAATTCAAACAACTTTTTTTAAGCATATAACAATTTTTTAATATGTGAATAAAAATACTCTTGTTCGACTTTTGTTCTAGAGATTGAATCGGTGCCATCTGGTTAGGAAAGATTTGTCGAATTCCGTGATATGGTTATACTATTTAGAGGTATTGATTTATAAAAAATATAAAAAAGTATATCTTATATTATTTAGACCCCTTATCACGTGATAACATATAAAGTTCTAAATCCTTCTTCTTACCTAAATATTAAATATTAGAGTTAAATATTATAACAGCCTCCTAATGATACGAGCGTATATTTATATATCACTCAAACTATGACGTTTAGATGTAGTGACCGAATGGCAAGGCATGCAGAGATCTTGGCGGAATGCCCAGATGTCGGACACGAGCTGAAGAAAAAAAGAAAAAATCTATTTATACTCCGCATTATTAGTTTTGATTTCAAGTAGCTACTTTATGCGTGTCACACTGCACTTATTATGAAGTGATATATTGAATTTAAAATTGCCCATAACATCGATGTCGCTTGTGTAGATAAGCAACTTTTATTGGAAATCTTATTTTTTGGGTAAAACCTCAATGCAGTGGAATATTATTTCAAGCGCATTATTATATGTTTCAATCATAAAGTATTATATACGTTGATAATTTTCAATTCGTATTATTTGCATCTTGGTACTATTAAAATTATATTCAAATCTAACTTCTAAGTACTTTAACTGGTCTTTTATTCTCGATTGCACCATTAAGTGTAACAACGATGTAAGCTGTTTCACAAATAGCTGAATAAATCTATACAAAACACATCAAATATATTTTTCTGAATATAGGTTCAGTTTATCTTCTTTAATTTTCACATAAATTACGGATCGACTTATGTACCAAGTTGATAAAAAAAAATTGATTTCAATCAATATCTTGAATTTAAAGTAACTTCAATTAAGAGCGACTTATATTCACTTATCGATGAGATGTGTTAAGTGCAGATAATAAAATTTTACAATACCAAAATTTGAAACTTTAAACTACCAAAACTGGTATTAAAATTTGACACAAGTTATTCGAACTATCTGAGTTTACATTTACATAGGCATCGTTATTAAATAAGGTCCTAGTTAGAAATCAATTATTTTTATTAATACTTTTTTTTTTTAATATATACTTAGTTGTTATTCACAACTCTATACAATATATGAAATAAGTAAATGTGCGGTGAAATGGTTACAATGATATTTCAATATCTTGTGAAGAACTACCCATTATTAGCACTTCAAAGAATGTTCTACATTTATATTAGATGGTGCCTGAATGAAATCGGAAACCGAGTGGAAAGATAGGTATCTGGTTTGGGCGAGTCACGTGACATATTGGGACATTTAGATTATCATGGATAAGTTCACTTGTGACATATTGAAGAGCATTGTGAATTGGATTAGATCGTATTGTTTAGTTTAGGATAAGAAAGTATAGTTAGTAGAGCCTCAAGGCTCAACTTCGTATGTCCAAATGATGGAAATTAATTAATTATTCCAAATCTATCCTGCTGTAAATTAATAAAATATGTATATATATTCCGAAAACTGTTGCTGAGATTTCAATGCTATTTTTTCTAATAACCTTATTTCATGTTCTTTTTTTTTGTTAAAAAAAATGTGACCTAAATTTTTATAAGATTCAATTATTATATTTGACTACAATATTGGTGAGGCTTTAATGAGTCAATCTTGAACAAAAAGTAAGATGTTGTTAACAGTTATTTGAGTTCGTATGTGTTGATATGAAGTGTTTATGGTAAGTTGGAACGTAAACTGGGGCTATCAAATATTTATGGTTTGGGATTTAGCCAGATGATGCAATTTTTAGGCTGTTCTCTGTTTGTCTAGTATTTCAAGAAATTTATAGTACAAGCTCCAGGTTAAAATTAAACTATTTTATAAATAAATATAACATGGTGACTGATAACCGAAGCAACAAAATTCCCAAAATGAAAGATCAATTCCGATCAATAAATTTTTCCAAAAAGATAATTTGAACGCAATCAAAAATAATTGTTTTTTGTTTTAATTACTTTATAAGAAATATCAATTAATTGAATCGTAGAATTCCAAAACCAGCTAAGTCCATTTTTCAAAAAATTTCACAGCTGGTCGATAAAGGTAAAGGTCAGACTGGATAAGGAAGAGGCCTTATTTTTTGTATGGCCGTTTTATATGTGTTTTAACTACGTTTTTGAGAAAGCCATGTACCTATAGATAGTCCAGAAGAAAAACTAATTAAAAAAAAAAATCGAAAAATTGGATTTGAATGGTTTTCGAATTCCGCGCCTCAATTATAGTTGGTCGTAGATTTAATCTATAAAATTATAATTGGGAGTGAGAATGGCGGCCCTGAAAATAAGACCAACACTAAAAATTTACGATTTGATGTTGACTAACGTTATGGCCCGCTTGGTAGGAATTCTCTTGGACTATAAACGGGACACTAAGAAGAGTGAGAATATATATTATAGATATATTTTAAAGAGCTAATATTAAGGAGAGCAATATTACAGAACTCAATGACGTAATATTACAGCCATCAAAACTTAATCCGATAAATAATAACGAAATCATGACAATATATATTGTTTTAAACTGTAATTGAAATTTACAATTTTGTGTGATTTTATTTTTAATACTCTATTTAATTTCGCCATATGTTCACCAACGATTAATTTTTATTAATTTCACTGTATGACTTTTTCTATTTTCTATGTTTTTTTTCTTTTTATATATATTTTTATAAGATTCTAATACTTTTTTATAGCTTTGAAGAAGACCTGAATGGTGGGCCGAATCTTCACCATACATTTAACAGTAGATGTTTACTATGTACTTTATTTAATATATTTGTTGTGTATTTTCGATGTGAAATCGATTATTTTGTAAATCACTATTGTGTTTATCGATGACAGGTTACATCTGTAACCTCTCTGTTTTTTTTAAAGTGCTGTAATTAATCACATGTTGTACTACATAGTAAAAATTGTTCTGTGACTAAAAGGCCTTTGCTAATTTATTGTATAGTTTTAAATTTATTCAATTCATTTCCTTCTCCCCGTTAATTTAACAAAACATTTGGCATCCCTCGTGGGGAAATATAAGAAGGAAAAATGTCTGAAAAGGAATTGAATAAACTTAAATGTGAGAGGACGCAGATTAGAAGACTTTTCACAACCCAGGCAAACAAATTAGAAGAAATAGTAAAGTCTGGTAATCATGACAAGGTAGTTGAAGAATTTTCTAAGCTATCCGATAAAGTTGAGCGTTTATTTAAATTGGACGATCAGGTAAGAGAACTTGTTTTTTCTATTGAGTTAAGTGAAGCAGAGGTTACACAAGAATTTGACCAAGTAGAAACATACAGAGATAGATGGACTATGTTAGTAAATAAAAGAAATGTTGTAATAAAAACTGAAGAAAATGAGAAAACTAATAATAATCAATTAGTTCTGAATCTGTTTCTGCTGCAGGTTATAAGTATTATAAGTACCCAAAATTAAAGTTTGTTTCTTTTAACGGTGACATAAAGCAATGGCTTAATTTTTGGTCTCAATTTAAAAAGATTCATGAAAATCTTGATATGGATTCAGATTTAAAATTCCATTATTTAGTTCAAGCAACAGTCGAAGGCTCACCTGCTAGGGCGCTAATCTCTAGTTTTCCACAGTGTGGAGAAAATTATAATAACGCCATAGAACTGATGAAACAAAGATTTGGTAGGGATGACCTGCTAATTGAGATGTACGTCAGGGAGTTATTATCTTTAGTTTTACAAAACACTTCCTGTAAAGTCAATTCGTTAAGTTCACTCTACGACCGGTTGCAAACACAGTTGAGAGCTCTGTCTACCCTAGGTGTGACAACTGATAAGTACGCATGCATGTTACTTCCTTTGGTCGAATCTTCACTTCCAGAAGATATTTTGAGAGAGTGGGAAAGAAAGAGAGTTAGGGGTAATGCTGAAGAACCTATGAATGAGTTGTTGGAATTTCTACGAAAAGAGGTAGAAAGTGAAGAAAGGATAACTTTGGCTAAAACTGGTTTAACCAGTGAAATTAAACCTGCCTCCAAAGAGAAGAAAAAAAAAATCTGATAGAAAAAAATAAACCTTGTATAGCGACTGCGACTGACCTAATAAACGTAAAGTCTCAGCCGAAAAAGTGTTGCATATTCTGTGAAGGCAGGCAACATATGAGTGAAAATTGTTTCAAGGCACAAGCACTTAGTCTGCCCGAATTACAAGAAAGTGTTAAATCAAAGGGCCATTGTTTCAGGTGCCTCAGAAAAGGACATTTAGCCGCACAATGTAAAGCTGTACTGAGATGCATCATTTGCGGAAGTAAACATTTACCACTATTATGTCCGAATCGTAACAAAACTGTAAGGAACTCTTCAAATAATGAAGGCATAGAACGAGTTGATCACATTGAACAAAATTTAGCTAACACTAACTTTACTAGTGTTTTGATGCAAACCCTTTGTGTAACATTGATAGGCAATGTTGAAAAAAATGTTAGAGTTCTGATAGATACCGGGTCTCAACAGTCTTATATTACAAAGAATATGGCTAGGAAATTGGGGTACCCAGAAATTCGACAAGAAACTCTTGTGCATGCATTATTTGGTGGCGTTAGTTCTGAAAATAAAAAGCATTCTTGCTATAAAGTTAGAGTTTGGAGGACTGATAAAAATTATGGTTGTAATTTTGAGGTATTAGACTCAGAAGTAATTTGCAATTCTGTTCCTGTAGTACATAGTGGTCCCTGGGTTCAGGAATTAAAAAATAAGGGAATTATACTATCGGATGTGTCTGAAGGGCCAATTGATCTGTTAATCGGAGCCGATATAGCAGGCAAAATTATGACAGGGAGAAAAGTAGAATTACAATCCGGTTTAGTTGCGATTGAGACAAAACTAGGCTGGACTATCATCGGTAAAACCTCAGAATATGACAACAAATTAGTTAAAAATAGTGTTTTCAATGTAACTAATAATTTATTTTGCAGTGATGAGTCTGTCACTCAACTATTGGGGGTAGATAATATTGGTTTAAGTGATCCAGCCCAATCAAAAATTATCAAAGAAGTACCCACTGAAAACTGGGATGTTGGACATTATTTACCGCATCGTCCGGTATTTAAGGAAAACAGTACAACCAAAATCCGTCCAGTATTTGACGCTTCGGCTTATGAAAAGGGCTGCCCCTCATTAAACCAATGTGTAGAAAAGGGTCAAAACTTAATCGAATTATTACCATCCATTCTTCTTCGTTTCAGACTACAAAGAATAGGAGTAATAGCAGACATCAAGAAGGCGTTCTTGCAGATATCCGTTCGTAAAGAAGATAGGGATTTCTTGCGGTTTCTTCATATTGCCCCAGATGGAAAAACACAAATATATCGACACACACGAGTCGTATTTGGTGTTTCAAGTAGCCCATTTCTCCTAGGGGCAGTAATGGATTTTCATCTGGAGCAGTGTGAGGAAAGAGTAAGAAACGGAACTGCGTGCTATCAGGAAAACATCGTAAGTCAATTACGAAGATCTTTCTACGTTGACAATTGTGTAACGTCCATTGTCGACGAACAGAAGTTACACGAGTTCGTACGACAATCCACATCTATTCTCGAAGAAGCTAGATTTGATTTAAGAGGGTGGGAGTGGACAGACCCATTATCCACCAGTATTGATAACAACGCAGGAGTACTTGGACTAATTTGGGATCGCAAGAGGGACAGATTGAAATTAAATATTAATTCGATAAAAGTTCCAGATCGTGTGACTCGGAGGAATTTACTCTCTGCACCACAACAATTATTTGATCCAATAGGTTTCTGCTTACCTGCAACGTTGATACCTAAGTTACTAATACAGAAGACTTGGGTAAAAGGTGGAGGCTGGGATGAAGAAGTCGATGAAGAGATCAAGAACAAGTTTTTGAAATGGATGGAAGAAATACAGTTTTTGAACTTTAATGTTAGTTTATATTTGGATAAAGGGTTGAGAAATATTCTCCGCATCTTTCTCAAGGTGGGAGTATGTTGTGTATTTTCGATGTGAAATCGATTATTTTGTAAATCACTATTGTGTTTATCGATGACAGGTTACATCTGTAACCTCTCTGTTTTTTTATAAGTGCTGTAATTAATCACATGTTGTACTACATAGTAAAAATTGTTCTGTGACTAAAAGGCCTTTGCTAATTTATTGTATAGTTTTAAATTTATTCAATTCATTTCCTTCTCCCCGTTAATTTAACAAAACAATATTTAAATATAATATAAAAATTGATTGAATTAAATATGAAAAATAACTATATTACAATTCTGTACCATATGGGAAAAACTAGATAAGTCGATTATTGTCGAAAATGAGATAAATACTCTGGGCAACCCATATTGGTGTCCTACACATCTACACAAGTCGTAATATCAAAGGTTTCCTTTAAAACGCATTGGGCATTTTCAGACAATTCGGAAATTTACTTACAGATTTATACAAATTTATTTATTTATTTTTATCAAAACTGCATTTGTGCCCTAAAATTGGTTAAACGTATTTATCTTGCTTTCACAGAGAGTTGTCCAGATGCGGTAAAGAGATAATCACGGTTATACAGTTGTGAAACGCGTCTTTCATTGGCAAATACTAGATAAGTACAATTATCATAATTGATAATATCGTGAATAACTAGGTAAGTGATGGTGTGAATAGACAATTCTTTTGTTTTTGGGTCATAAACTAACTAAGTGCGTGTACAATTTTAGATACGTCCTAAAAATGTATGATTACATTAACAAAATTAAAAATGTATGGGTTCCATTATAAAATAGATAGAATTTGTAGAATAATGGCGGTTGGAAAAATAATTTATCGTGAAAATTCGATTTACACTGAAAACAGAAAACTTCAAAGCGCTGCCCTGTGATTTTGGACTTAACGTAGTTTTTCCCAAATGGTACAGAATTATAATCTTTATCTTCCAGATTTTAGTCATACGTTATAGGGGACATTACCACCTTGTTTTTTTCCCTTTCGTTTCTGTCTTTCTTTTTTCTTTTTTTTTATTACCAAATGAGATCTATGAGAATCTCTTTTAACTTATATATATTTATAATTATTTTTGGTATATTCGTAAAAAAATAGTAATTAATAAATCCAAAGTTAATATATAGACTATTTGTCAAAAATAAACCAATTTAGACCTTATTTGAAATAAAATAAATGACCTAGAAATAGATTTATTAAATACCATAAAACATTTTGTGGTGATTTGTGCAGAAATATTTTAATTTATGTTTAGAAAAATATGGTCGCTATTTGTTGAGCAACTACTTAGTAAATTTTATCACTTTCAACCTTCAACTTCTTGACATTTTGAAATTTTATTCTGTTAGCTCTATCAGCCCTATTCAATCTCAATGATTCAGTTACCTGTAACGACGGTTATTGGCTGGGAATATCTCCGACCTAGCGAGCCCCCCCTTCCTCTAGCTTTTGCTGAATTTAGGTTCTTAGGTTTTTCATGAGATTTTCTACTTTTTTCCAATTCCCATCTTTTACAAATCACAAGTTTTGATCATTGTGTATTCGAAGAGATTTCGAAAATTCTAAATAGTATGTGGTAACAGTACGTCATGAACATTTTTTCCCGAGTGCTTTGACGGTTTGGTTGCCCATCCTCGAGCCACCGATCAAAAAAAAAAAAAAAATGCGCATCAGACAGAGGACAAAGTAATTATTAACTGATTAATTCCATGGGTAGGAATCAACGGAACAAAAAAAAAAAGTCAACCGCAACGCTCATCCGATTAGCAGACAGCTACCCCCCTCCCCCTCCTGGTTACTGACTATTCACGCGGGAATCAACCCTTGTACCACAATTTTTTTTTCTTCATTCGTTGTGGGGAATATGTAAATTTATTCCTATTCAGTCAAATATCAAGGTAATGGGTCAAATAGGAAGGTAATGGGATTGCGTATCACTAATACAAACCTGCATCAATGGTTTGGTTTAATGCTCTGTGGCTTCCAAATACCACTTCTATCCACAGCAAAAATATTTGGGATAATCTCGTAGCAAGATAATTAAAGACAAGATATCATTTTATCTTGACCAACATAAATATTAAATAACTAGCTAGCATTCCCCGTAAGTAAGGAACTGAAATAATTTTAACTAATAATTGAAATTTTATTTGTTTTTGATAAAAACATCGTATTGAAGTAGCAATTGAGCATTATTTCTTCAATGATGTTTCCACACGTAGCAGTGATTTTTAACATGGTACCATTTTACAGATTAGGTAGTTGAAATTAATTTAACATACAGTTTTTAAGTTTAATTTATGATTTGGTGATCCAGATGAATAGAAACCATTCTAATTCCATAATAACCATGATAATAATATCAAAATAATATTTATAGTGATAACATTGAATCAGAGAAAATTATTGTATAACATATATTTCCTAACGTAATTTCTTCTCTAAGATAATTTCTAAAATAGATTTTAAGAAATGTTTTTAAATACAATTTTCGTTTAATCAGTTGAAAAACCGTTTAGTTGGAATACTTGTTTTTTCTACTAAGCTCAATGTCAGAGATCTCATTTGATTAAGTTAGAAAAAAAAAAAAAATGAGTGCTTTTCAACGTTCATAAAGGCATTTCTTCATTATAGCCAATTGAGAACGGAAATCTGGACCCTTTCCGGGGAATTCTTTAAGGAAAGCTTGAAACTTCTGAATTGGAATGAAAATTGGGGATGTAAATAAAAGGTCAACAACTTGTTTGAACTGAACTGCTTTTAGAAACCAAGTTGGAGAGCCTCTCTTCAGCGCAAAAAAAGAGGAGGGGAAATGAGAGTGCTTTATGTAAGGAAACCAGGATGAGGTTTAATCAAGAAAGAATAACAAAGAAAATTGGAAATAGAATGGAGGATGTTAAAGGAGTATAAAAAAATGACACGTGGAGAAGACTTCTCTTGAGGTGAGATTCGTATTAATTTAATATTAGAACAAATTTATTGGTCCTAATTAATAATTAGTGTCGTCACATCTAATAAATTTTAAATTAAAAATTCAATGTTCTAAAATTGAGACTTAAATATTACTAAGGAAAAAAATTAGATTCTGCTTATGAACATCCGATCTTTCGAATTTTTAGTGGGATAGTCTTCTCTTTCACAGATATGTTAATTCCTCTCTCCATCTTCAAAATATTGACCGATAATTTATGCTTTGTCATATTCTTTATACAGTTTGAAGCTACAACTAAAGCCAACTATATTTACATTTAAAGTCTAATAGGGATCTGTTTCCTGCTGTTATCCTAGCCTTTATAGGAGGAGAGGAAAACAATAAGCTTTGTTCTGAGAAAACTAAGACTCATATGTTCTTAGGGGACCAGTTGTCTCAGGATAAAGTTTAGCTCGTCACCTACGAATGACATATAAAGTGGAGTGCAATACATAGGACAATTGTCTGGTTATTACAATTGATTGGGAGTTACATTTTGAGTTATAAAATAAATGAGAAATCCTCTAAAAATATACAGCTTTCGTATACATATTATTATAATATATATTACATAAATATTCATATTTTACATTTGCACGGAAGATTGAAAATTCAGAAGGTAAAGAAATAGATGATGTTTAAAAGGCGTTAGGGAAGAGTATTTTCGAATTGAGATGGTAAATAAATTCAATAAAGAGGAAGGATTATTAAGGATTTTTCGAAGGAGTACAGTTAGGATTGATTAATTATTATAGATTAATTGTGCCACTTCTATTGAGATTATTTTATTTGAAAACTAGTTTCGAATGCTAAACATTCATCTTCAGTTCTAAAACATACAAAATTGTTTCAACACATCGGTACTATGTTACATAGATTATATATACTAAAGTTTTTTTAAAAAAGATAAGACAAGAGATCAAGCATAGGCACTCACCTTCGAGGTAACTAAAACACTGAATTTGTGAGAAGTAAAAGGGGGAGGCAGGTAGGTTAAGTTTTAGATTTACAATGGGGTTTCCCTTATGACTCATTGGGTTTTTCCGTTCCTATGGGAAACAAATTTAAAATGGGGCTATTGGATATGTTAATCTGATCATTTGTCCGTTAATCTGGTCCGGTTTTCCGGTTTTTCGGGATTATTGACGTAGGAAATTGGGGTAAAGCCACCCTGAGAAATGTGAGAACGTCTGGTGATCCCGATGATAAATCTTAAACAGTTCATAAAACTTTTATATTTACACCTAAAACTTAATAGGAATCTTTTCCCTGCTGTTATCCTAGCCTTTATATCTTTATGCAATCTGTTTTCATGGGTACAACTTTCTTCTTCTGTCATCTAGTCTTATTTTAATGCTCGAAATAAAAGGTCAATTGCTTGTAAAGCAACTACCCATTGGTAGCACTTCTATAAATTCTGTATTAGGTCTCAAGGCCATCTTCTTTTCAGATGCTTCGCAGGGTGTTCTGGAATAGCGTGTTCCTAATCGATTGCAGTATTACACGAAGCATCATTGTTTCTGTGCTCTATATTGTTAGAAGGCCTGCAATCTCATTGCCTTTGATCCCTCCTTTCCCCAACGTCCACATTAGGGTTTGCTTAGTCCCCTTTACCTCAGCGTCTCGGCATTAGAGTAATGAGGTAACAGCATACTGTTATGTTAGTAACCTTGTGTTTACCACGCTAATATCCTACAATCTCCATATATAGTAGTTGTAAATGATAATGTTTTATTTAAATAAACCTACTTTTTTTTTAAGCACGTATCAAATAATTTTACGACTTATTGAGCTGATGAGTGACCTTTACCTTATATATACCCTGACGCACGTATGATACGGGGCCTCTTGCCAAGTCCACACAAACATTCGCCCTCACGAATCATTAGGCAAGACTCGGTCAACTGGCAGCGTTAGTTAGCTCGGACACGGGCGTTCTATCAGGCCTAGTGGTTAGTGTAGCTTTATAGACTACCCTAATAACTAATAGAGTGTAAATTGTTACAATACTCGATCACTGCCAGAAGATTAGTATATGTGAAGCAATCCCCATTGTGAGAATTGAGAGCTTGCATTGTCTTCATCCCTTCAATGAAAAGACAAACTTACAATATATTTTACAGTATATTATTCAGATTCCGCCAATATATTTGGTCTGTAGTTTATTTTAGAATGTGTGATTGAGTTTTAACGAATTCTTGAAAATAGAATTAAAGATTTAATTACAGGAAATTTTTAAAAAATGCATAGAATTTTTGTCTTCAAAATATACTTTGAGTACAGGTTCGTACTGAATGACATAAAATATTTTCCCCAGCAGGATGGGGAAAACTTCCACACTTTAAAAAAAAACTGCAATACCTTTTTTCTCTGAAATTCTCCGCGTGTATTGTGTTAATTTTTTTTTT